>JANZLQ010000079.1:79163858-79194985 GCA_026212715.1 Elanus axillaris | reverse complement strand
ATTTGTGTTAAAGTTTTAAAAAAGCTCCATCAGTGTATGGAGTCCATCAGGACAATCCAAGGGGCTGACAGCAGGCTGGGAACAATGTGCCAGGCACAGGCTGTCCTCCCCTTGCCCAGGGCTGGTGGAAAGACATGAGAAACCACCGTAATTCATCACCGCCTCAGGCCCCCTCTCAATCGTGCTGAGAAATGGGCGGTGGGTTGCCCTTTGCTCCCTGGTGTGAGGTGCATTTCCCAAGAGGACAAGTCATGTGTAAAGGAACACAGGAGAATTGTGAGGAAGCTGCTTGGTCGTCTGGGAGTCGGTGCTTTTTCCACCTAAGCTGAAATAAATTCATTAAACTACCTGGCAGTGACTGGCTGAGGGTTGGCTCTGCAGGATGCAGCCCCAGTTCCTGAGCACAATGCCACAATGCACCTCTAAGTAACTATTTGCTACTTGTTACCTCTCACCTTCACAATGCTTGCATGGAAAAAAAAAAAAAAAATCTTAATTAACTGCGCTCCAGGGACTACAACCATTCCTGGCCACCTTCCTACCCCACAGTCCAAGAGCAAAGCACATTTGTGCTTTCTCCAAGCTGTGGGAAGGTGAACCTCTGCAGCCTTCTTGTCCCACCACAGCACATTTCTGCACTCTCACAGGGGCCAATGAAGGGCCTGACAGCAGATAACCTCTCCCAGATGCTCTGGGAAATGAGAACAGGGGAATTCCAAAGATGCTTTCTAGGACGTACCTCCCAGGTCGTGCCATCCACAGGTTAGACGCAACATGAAAAGGAGGTGGTGTTTAATAGCCATGGAGGAATCCTTCTCCCATGCATCCATCTGGTTACTTTGTTAACCCATTTATAGCCTTTGGCTTCCAAAACCTTATCTTGCAATATGTGAAATAGCTCATTTTGCTTCTTTTGAACCTGCTGACTGGTAAGTGCGCAGGTTCTCCTGAGAAGAGAAATAGCCAAGGACTATTTCCTATTCCCTTTCCTTGTGCCTTTCAGGAAATCTCTATTAGATTCTCCTTCAATTACCTCTTTTCAAGATTGCAAAAATGCAAAGGATCATTCACCTATTCATAGGCAACTATGCCCATTTGGGCAGACTTGAGTATCCTGCTTATGCTTTGACTCTTGCTCCTTGTGCTGAATCTGCCAGTCCAACATGGATGATTGGCACAGTAAGACATCCCAATAGTGCTAGATACCCGTGATGTGGAAAACTTATTCCAACCCTTAATCTGTTCTGTATTGCCTTCCACAATATCCTTTTCAGAGACAGAGCAATCGGATTGCTACCAAGGGCCCCCCATTCTCATTGGCTCCTCTGGAGAAGTCTCATGGTCTTGAGCCTTCTTTTCTTTTGTGTTTTACACAGTATTAATGCATGGGATACACTTGTTTCTGCACCACAAGGATAAACAAAGATATAATTCTTTCTTCTGCATTAAATTTATATGCTTATATTTATTGTTTTTGATTTGATGGGATTAGTCTCACACTTCACAAAATTTAAAGCATCTTTGTTAGGTATAGAAATTCAAACTATCAATACAGGACTTAAGCTGCTTAATAAAATATCCATCCCTCCAGCTGTCCATTCCCCCATGCTAGTGGTCTTCCTCTTCGAGCTCCTCTATCCAGGATGAGGTGAGGTGCCAAACCCTTTTCTCCCCACAGGGCATCAGGGTCCCAGAGATAAACAGTAATGAGAACTGGAAGCAGCTCTGTGCCGAGACAGAAAACAATAGAAAATGTCATGGAGAAAGAAATAAGATTCAGACAAGACCAATTCATGATTAGTAAAATCAAAGAGAACATCCATTTTACAGCCAGACCGAGAAGACTTTTGTTTTTCCAGTGCTGACAAAGAAGGGTGAGGGCAGGAGGTAAGTAGGTAAAGGCAAGGGCTGAAATTTATCTCACCCAAAAAAGCAGCTCTTACTAGAGAGACCTGAGTAAGGAATTAATTATCATCAGTTCTTCACAGGAGTTGGCACTTGTCAAGCTAAATCAGATCCCCTGCCAAAGGGAAATCTCTTCCTTACTTAGGCAATTATAAGTTTAATGTTATGTAGGCACTCAAAGACATTAGCAGAAAGATGGGAACAGATCCATGTCAATTGGGAAGGTGCTCCAGCCAAGAAAAAGCAGGATAAAAGAGTTGAAGCTGAGAAGAAATATTCACCTGGAAACTTCTGAATTTGTTCATCAAGGGTTTTGTGTCCCTCTAACTTACAGAGTTTCCTCCCTCTTGCTGTAGTGCCAAGGGATCACTTTTCCTACAGCTAATGATATAGAAAGCCTTACTCTGTTGCTGCAGTGGTCATTAATAATGATACCAATAATAACAAGAAAAAATACTTAAGATACAGCACTTTGACCAAACATGCATTTGTTGGCCCCCTTCACTAATACTCTCTGCCCTTTTCTGCATCCTAAATTATCATCTTGCCTCCTTTCCAAAGAGGACGCTCAAGCAAACAGTACCCAGCGCTACCTCTGGAGTGAAACTCAGTGGTCACCTACCTGGAAACAGCAACGCATCTCCTAATTTCAACTAGAATAAGGAAAGCCACGATCGATAATACGAGCCATCCTAGAATGGGATCTATCAGCAGTCAAGGATGGGGTGCAGCTGAAATGTAAATGGAACTGGAGGAAATACCAAGACAGGAGAAATATAATTACCCAGGCAAAGATGCTGGTCACAATGCTCCTGCATAATGCTGACATTTCCAAAACCTGAAGGGCCTCTTTGATATCTAGTATAAGAAATATCTTGCCTTATGGTGTCAGTCATCCACAGGGTCTGGCTCAGTCTCTTGTGCTTGACTAAAATACTTCTTCCAAGAAGGAGGACGGGCTTTTCTTTTTTTAAGCCATCAAGAAGGCAGAAATCTACTTCTTCCCCTGATGATTACTATCCACAGTTAATTATCTTCACTGAGAAAAATGTGTGGGTTTTTTTTCCAATTTGAAAACTTACAGCTTTAGTCACCAGTCCTCAGTTCTTCTTACGTCTTTCCCCACTAGACTGAGGAATCCTTTGGCACCCACCAAGATATCCAGGAAGGAAATATGCTCTCTCATCAGTTCTCCTCTATATCTTTCTGTTAAGCTGACTAGGTCATGTACCTTCAGCTGTTCACTATGGGCCAGCTTTTACCCTTTGCATTACCTTCAAGTTCACTTTCTTTATTAAAAGTGCACTGAGGTCTAGGTGCCAAAACACCGCAGCAACAGTTTGCCCTCTGGAGTCTCAGCTCCAGCACAGTAGGGAAATCCACTGAAGGTTGCAAAATACAGAAAACCACGCGGCATGGGCAGTGTTTGGAAGCTAGAAAGCACCAGCCAAAGGATCCCACATGCTCACTCTATTTTCTTACCCTCTTCCCATGGGGGATGGCTGCTGAAAACAGGCTAGTCGGACCTTCATTTGACCCAGGGTGGTTCCTCTTACATTTTCACATCATCCCATTACACTCATCGCACTTAGTGTTGTACCTTTCTTGAGACGACACTCCCCTGCTATAATCCTAATCGCACAACCATTAGTACATCGCCACCAGCACGAGCCACCTACACTGATTTAAGAGATGGAGGGCTCATCGCTGGCACCGTGGGGTTCTTTAATTATTCTGAGTCCAGCTGGAAAACATCTATAAATACAGCCCAGACTCTGCTGGTGTGTTGGGAGTGCAGTACAAGGTGCTAATGCTGCTAGTAATTGAGTTATGACAGGTGTGCAAGGAGCTGATACTGCAAAACTTTGATCCCATCCTCAAGTTAATGCCAGCAGTGTTGCAAAATACAGAGCAAAGGAACAAGGCTGTAGTTTATGTTAAATCAGCTCAAACTGGCATCAGATGATTTGAATTAGTACACAAAGAGCGTATGAAACATATTCATTTTGTTAATAGAAATGCCTAGCTATATTAGCCCCTTTTTTGCTTATTATTCATAATATTTTTCTATAATACAGAAAATCAGTTTTTATTTTTAAAATGCAATCAAATTATATTTCCTATTAAAACTTTAATATCAAAACAAATTAACCAATGGTGCAGATTACACATTAGTAATGTAGTTCTGACATAATTCATGCTCCTCTCGATTCTGTTATGAACTATCACACTGCTAAAGTGCAGCAGTTCATAACATATTCTTAAGGGGAAGTGAAATGCCTTTTTTTTTAAAGGAAAAAGTGAATTAGACAAGATACTCCAATAATAGCAGAATATGGTTTGGTCAAACCTTCAGATAAGAATATTTTAAGATGAAAACAAGCCCAATTTTTTTCCTCCTCTACTAACCTGCTGAGATTGATGGGCTCCTCTTTTTCCAGATGCAAAGACGACCATTTCAGAGTACAAACCACAAGGCCAACAGGATAGCTGCAAGACATCGCGATCTCCTATTGTGTAGCAGCGTCTACTACTCGAGAGATGGTACCTGAGACAGCTCAAGAGTGAAAAATCCTATTAAATGAGGGTACCAAGGGAGAAATACTTGACCATGCTTTTGTGCAGGTAACCTGGTGAAGTAATGCTTTTCCAGCCAGAGATAGTGCCCAAAAGCAGAGTCAGTGGCATCCTAAAAACTTTCAAAGTCACTAAGCCTGATCTGTCCATCATAGCCTCATCTCCTCCATCCCTTTCGGAGGCAGGTGCTAGCTCACAGCTTGCCAAACTTGTTGAAATAGTCCACCCCAGGTCCCAGTCTTGGGAGAGGCAGGTCAGCCCTGCTCTGGAAGCTGTTAAGAAAGGTTCACCTCAATCATCCTGGCGAGGACAGGGCATCTTGCTCAGCCACGGCCTCAACTCCGGTACCTGAAGCGGTTCCCACACCACCAATGAGGATCTCAGATGGAGGCAGGAACATCACCGGGGAAAAAAAAAAAAAAAAAAAAACAACCAAAACCAAAATGCAAGAGAAACAAGAATTTTCAGAATAAAAAAAGACAAACCAAGTAAATGGCTGCAGTAAGGGGAGGGCAGGTCAAAGGCAGACAGTGCAACCTGTTTCCAGTGGTGAAAAGATGGACGAGGAAGGTGCCAAGAGGAGACCACACTGTCAGGGTACAGCCACAAGAAACAAAAAAAAGCGAATTTCAGGCTGGCCGTGAGCAAGGTGATCACTATAGTGGTCCCCCCCCCCACCCCGAGAGTCCTGCATTGAGCAGAAGGTAGAAGTTGGGACCAGGGATGGGGAGTCTGGAAGTTGGTCCCTTGCTCAACTTTGTTCTCTCTCTGGCCAAGACCTGGGGCTTTACAGCCCGGCTTTGCCAGCGGGCTCTGCTGACCCGTGCATCCACAAAGTCAAGATCAGGTTCTCAGCCCCTTCCCTGCTCCAAATGGATGGCCTGCTTCTCCAAACCTGAACCATATGTGTTGTTAGTTACTAGTTGATGATTGTGATGCTAATTAAAACATACTAAGAGACACACTATAAACATGCACAGCACATGAAGGAAATTAGCCAAGTGAGCTTGTCTCTTTCATTGTACTTTTATTATGATGCTCCTCAGATGATGTTTTTAAATGAATTTTGAATAGTTTTCTTAATTTGTTTTATTCTGCTTCATGGTAACAAAACTGCCAGAGCCCCACAGGAATGATTCGGAGAAGCGCAATATTATTGGAACATGTCTCCTGCTTTTCTTACTGCTTACTTATAATTAAGCTTTATTGAGGTGTAAAATGAATAACAATTTAAAAAAAAGTTTATCAGTCCAGGTGCAAATTCACAGATATTCCAGAAAACTTCCTTTTCCATGACCTCAAAGAAACATTGCTGGTTTCTACCAATTCCCATCTGTTTCTGCTAGGGCACTAAGTCACCATCCTGCTTAGCCGTATACCCCAGTGGGACATCTCTTCAGAGCCACTTACCGTTGCTCGCTGTACACAGATGAGCGGAGAGAGTATCGCTGGTTTTCTGCCTGGAAGTCAGCACACACATCAGCTGCAGCTGCTCCCTGGAGCGCAAAGAGCTGGGTACCAAACCTCACCTTTCCCTGTCCTTGGCAGGAATCGAGACCCTGCTGTGAAAAGCAAAGTAGGAAGCGATACCTCGCCTACTGATGCGTTTGTTCCTTTAGAGGACTATCATGATGCAGACGTCTGCCATAGACATAACTGTAATCAGACGGTAAGATCTAGTGAGTAGGAAAAAAAGGGGGGAAACACAGAAAAAGGTAGTAGACTTACCCAAAGTGGGCAGATTCTCAGAGACTCTGATGTAGCTTGGGTTTAGGTGTTAGTGGGACCACTTGTGGTCATACCTCCAACACCACCTTTAGCGCATCACTGGTTGAGTCTCTGCCTTCCCACTTCTGGCCTTTAGTAGTCTTTTGAATGGGGAATATTTGGCTGTACCATTCACAGAGATGGCTGGTTTTCTTACTGTTGGGGTTTTTTTCATTTGTTTTTTTTTTTTTTAAGGAAGCTTCTCTTGGCAAGTAAAGCATGTCTGCACCTTCAAATGGATTTCCCAACCTGTAGCATAGTTCAAAGCTAAATCCCACAGTGGTCAGCAGGCCTTCTGCTCAATCTGGGATTTTAGCACTGACAGCATCCATTTTAGCACCATGCCACTCCCCCAGAACATGGCACTAATGGATTACTGTGCATTACATCCCTCATTACTGCTTAAATATTTATCAGAACATTATGTATTTAGTGGCTAGGGGAAAGAGAGAATCCTGCGTTTCACCATGCAAAAGGGTTAATTACAGACTGGATAAATCTCCATGACTTAAAAAAAATTGATAAAACAGATACAGAGATTAACAGGAGAATGTGTTATTTACAGCTAAATAAACATTCAGCTGCATAATCCTGATCTAGGATTTCCCCAAAGAAAAAAAAAAACCAAAAAACTATTAAAGTCAATATTTTGTAACCATCATCTACATTTATGCAGCAGCAAAACAGAGGAGGTTGTTTTTTATTGCCTGGAAACAAACAAGCAGAGCTGGTTGCTCATCTGAGGCAACTTCCTAGCCTGGAGCTGGTGCCCTTGGAAATATTTGGGGGCGTTTGTTAAGAACAGATTCGTTCTGGCCACAACCTGAAGGTGGATGAGGCACTTGTATCTCCAGCTTGCCCAGCTAGCAGCGAACCTCCCTCCATCTTTTTCAGCACTGTGGGTCCTGACTTTATTTTATTTTTTTTAAGTCTATGCAACCATAATAACCAAGCTAGCAAGGTGTTTCCGTGGGGTTCCATCGTACCTATAGTATCTACCACTGCTAGAGACACACACAGGTACATGTGCTAGAAGAAAGAGTGAGAAACCAATGTCTAACATGAAACAAAGCAGCCCGTGTTCGCACTTCAGCAGGAGATAATACCCTGATGCTAGCTTGTAGCCCAGTGCCATGACTTCCACCACTGCAGTGGTCCGCATGTTACAGACATGTAGCATGCACGTCCCTGTAATGACGGGCTTATTTACAATTAAAAACCTTACTTAAGTTTGGGTTCTTTAGCAGACAAAAGACACCAGAAAACCCAGTTGTTCATGGAATTCAGCCAATGTTTGTCTCATAAAATAAGTTCTTAAGGTAACTTATACTGGCACTGTGAAATATTGTTCATTATAACGGAGCAGCTGAGATAATGTTGTTTTCTAATTTCCCTTTCTCAGTCAGAAATTAAATAAAAAGTCATGTCTAAATTACAATACTGGATTGAACGCAGACAAGGACCCCATGCGGGGAGCTTATGATATATCCTTCCCACGTTTTATAGCCATTAAAAAAGATTATAGGATTTTTTTTCCTTTTCTTTTAGGCCATTTACATTTGTTCTGAACTCTCACTGTGTTTTATTTGAAGCTCTTAAAAGTGCCAATGTACATAATAAGTCAATCAAGAAGTTAAATTAAGAAAAAAAACAAAAACATATTGACTTGTCTATACCAAACATGCACTTGGAAATCTGAACTCCGCCACCTAATGACTTACTGACTTTGCAATAAATATCACTGAGCAGGGATGGCTGGGTTGTTCTGCACAGGGAAGCACATTTATAATCTGATTAAGAGGTCTTCTAATATATTTTAGCACAACCCCAACAACGTGGTGTTCAGAGATCTTCCCCACCCCTGCAGCCATTAACACCTGCAGAAATGCTGCGTGGGGGCTGGACTCCTTCTAACAAAGGTTGACAGCCTCAAAAAACCTTTCCTTGTTGCTCCTTGTCTCTATAATGCCTGGTTTGCCCACACCCATAGGGTCCCAGAGAAGCTCACCGCATTGCCAAATACCTCCTCCATGCCACTAACTCCTCGGTCACCCTTCATCCGCTGTCTCCCTGCTTCCCCAACCTCAACCTCCTCCTGCGTAGGGCTAAGCCCCAGAAATTTTGTCTGCATGGTTTCCCAGCTACTTTCTCAGCCATCGGTTAGCCACCCACCATCCCATGCCCAGCATTTCCCTACCCATTGCTCTCCTCATGCTGGCTGTCACCTCCTTCTGGGAGTGCATGCTGCTTCTTTCCTTCCAGACATATTGAGTCAATCAAGTCCTTCTCCTTCCTGCCGGCATTGTTTTGAATCTGTAAAAAGACTTTGGACACCACAGAAATTGCTTCTTCCTTTTTAAGCATGCAGATTTGCTCTTTTTCTACAGCTTTTCAAAGCCAAACCTCTTCTCTCACTCAGTTTCAGGAGCGTTTCGTCTGTCCTTCTTCACTCTAGCAGCCCACCTCAGAGTTGATGGCATCAAAGGAGCTTGAGGCAGGCTTCCCATGAGGCTTCATTAGCTGAAGGTGGGATTTATCTCACTTTCACACCTGAATGGCATCTCAGGCCAGACTAGTCAGCTGGGCTCTCTTACGGTCAGCAAAGAGAAAGAGGCAACTTGAGAGGCAGCTTTACCCAACCTAATTGAATTCTCCATCTTAAAAATAAAGCACCGTCCCTCTGGAAGAACCTCTTTGTTTCCATTGATAGGAAGACATCCTAGGCTGCCAGGTTGGCCTTGCCTATGTAACTTAGAAATGTGGGCACCTGGCCTAACTTTTCCAACATAAGATGCAGCCACTCCGCTGTTGGAAGGGTGACTTCTTAGGTTGACCATGCTGTGTGGTAGCTGCACAAAGCTCTCGTAACACATTACCCCAGCAAGGTCAAGGCACTGGGAATATTCTGGTTAAGGTCATTACATTGGTCCGTTATTGACAGCTCCCATCAAAACCTGATGCTTTCACTGGAATTTAACACCTTTTGCTTCCTACAGCTTCCCTATCCTTGCGAAACAGTTGCCACGTTTCGCTCCAGAAGTGGCTGCATTCCAGTGGAAGGTGAAGTGTTCCTGCATGCGGATTCCTGGACCTTGTTCAACAAACATAAAACTTTAATGCTGTGTTTGGATTGCTGCAAATGGAAGGTGCTGTGTTACCCTAATGCAATTTCTGGGAACATAAGCCCACTCTGTACCTCGGGGCTCAATTAATTAAGGAACATTAAATACAGTATAAGGTCTTCCTCCCAGCAGCACAAACACCTGCACTTCATTGTACAACTTGTGCCTCTCCTAATAGCTACAGAGACAGCTAAGGCCTCATCCAAAATCTATTAAAGTCCATGGGAAGATTCCCATTTACTTCAGTGTGGCTTGGATCAGACACCAAGGCGACATCGTGAGGATAATCAGCCCGGAAAGTAAATCACAACTAATTTGCAACTGGGAAAACTTGGAATGAGTCAATCAGTTGAGCTCCAAGCCCTAGACTTTGAATGTCTCAGAATAGTGGAAACAAATGATAGTAAAGGACTTTATGATGAAATTGTTGTAAGGCTGCACTCCAGAGGTGTTTTTCTTGTCTCTTACTGAAACATGATGGTCCCTAGCTCCAATACTGTTTAGTTTTGTTATTCTAAGCAGAAGATGCTTCAGTCTGCAAAGGAGGTTTTTATGCTAATCCTTTGTAAACACACAGATTTTCAGTTCCCTAATTCCCCTGTCAACAGGTTTCAACACACAGTGACAGTGGGAAAGATTAACTAACCTCATTTTAAAAGACCATCAGACCAGCCAATGAGTTGTCTGGTCACCACAACAAAAAAATACTGTCTGTGTCTGATTAAAAGCTCAAGGAGTGAGTAGTATGGCACCAGAAGTGAGATCAATTCATTTTCTCTAGACCAGTCCCCTGCAATACCAACCTGTGATGATACAACATACAGTGGACTATAAGCAAATACTTTGTCCAAATTAATTCCTTCTTTAGCTCTTGTTAAATGAAAGCTATGAAACCAGCAAAAGCTGTAGATCAGTTGTTTTCTCAAGGAAACCCCATATATCAAAGAATCCTTACAGAAAGCACATGAAACTGCAGTCAGCTTCAGATCAAGACACCCAGATTTAGGTACCTGTGTGTCTACATCTCAGCTAGGTATCCAGGCTCCTATTACAGCCCATGAGACCAGGTAGAAAGTAATTCAGCTCACCCAGGAGCAGCCCCCTCCAATGCTCAGCCAAATGCGTACTCCAATGGCTGTATTGACCACAATGAGGGTGCAGACACCCAGGTCATATATGGATACCTACACGTAAGGGTCTTTATCTGGGCATGATCTGATCTCTGGTTTGCTCTATATGGTTCTGGAGCAGGAGGAAGCATGTTTCACTTCAGGGCACCAATATTTTTCAAACTGAGTATGGGTGTCAGTAAGCAGCAGTCATATTTTTCAGCAGCCCATAGGCTGACTCAGATTATTTGGTGGATAATGGCATTTGGCTTTGCAAAGTGATGATTTGCACCTCCTGCCTCGCCTGTGTTTATGCAGCAGGCTCCAAGTGCAGCCAAGGACCTGGCTAAGAGGTATCTCTTTTGTAGAAACATGAGGAAATGTCTGTTCTTAATAGATGTAGTTATATACGATGGCTTAATTCAGCCTTCTCACTATCACCTCCCAGACTTACATCTGTACCTGTCTCAAGAAATAAAATAAAATCATTTTCATGCATGTTTACCCTGGTATTCACATAAGGTACTTAAAACACTGCAGTCAGGGGGTAAAAATATCTGATAATCTCTGCCGGCCTTAAGGAGAAACGTCAAATACTGACTTTTTCTCCCTTACAGAGTGTCTTGATAAAAGAAAAGAATGGACACAAGAACTTTAGTTCAGTTGTGCTATCCCTGTAGTCTGTGGTTGGAATACATCCTAAGTTTTGAGGAAAATTGTGTCATTTCTCCAAGACAGCAGCTACAAAATACAGATTCCTATTGCTCCCCAGTGGCACAAACTTAAGAAGTCAAAATAGGAGCTAAACCAGGAAACAAACATCCTAAAAACACACAGTGAAATGGACCAATGCAGGGTAGGACCCTGTGGCAAACATTTATCTCTGTGACCTTCCATCTCATTTATTTCAGTCCTACAAAATTAACTCTGCTCCTACTGAACTCAACTGGACCTTAAAGGAAGGGAACAATTCTCACACATCTCTTTCGCTCACTATCATTTCCAGCTTTTGATCTGATAATAAAGCTGGAAGAGACCAAGTCACAGGAAAGCCTCCATCCAGCTTCAGAGTGGTCACCTGAGGAGCAGGTCACACCTTCAGGGAACGCAGCCTCTTCCCAGACCAAAGGAGAAGGCTTCCGTAGTGCTTTACTGGTTGCAAAACACTACTATTTTTTGCTGTGTTGGTAAAATAAATCCTTCATCCAACAGCACAGAGGCTGCTCTAATAGACCCGTGCATCTGGGTGTGAAGGAAAGGTTCACATACAATCTACAGCAAACCCTGGAAAAACTGGAGTCCACTTGGGACACTTTCCTGGAGTTGCTTCATTACACATCCCTGCAGGAGATTAGCCTGGAAAGGGGAGAAACCAACCTCTCTGTCCCCATTCCCTTCTCCGCTCTGCCTTTCCTCCTCCCTACCATCTCTGCCTCCCTTAATTATTTTTTTATTTCTTTGTCTATGAGTTATTTTGATAAGTGCCATAAAAAGTCCATGTGCTGGAAATCTTGCAGTTCATATCTGGGAACCGGAGCACTGTGAAACTAGTTTGGTCTTCTCTCGCTTAGTGTATACAATAACTGTGCATATGATCTCCCTGCTGGCACCTGGATTTTGCTTGGATCCTTAGAAAAATACTGGAAAATTTCAATAAATAGAAGCCTATAAGGTATTTCTAGTTGGTAGCTGAATGTGTCTGTACAGGAGAGAACCATGGGGGGGGAAAAGCAAGATGAAGATTTCTGCATTTTCCATCCTTTTTTAAGGGCAAAATCTGAACCAAACTACCCACTGCAATATTACATTTCCACTCAGGTATTTAATACTGAAGAAAACTATTTCTTTTATCCATGCCTTTCTAGAGGGAGAAATTGATACCTGACAGAGACAGGAGTGTTCATGACTGGAGTAACCACGCACAAGGGAGCCGATCTCTGGTGACAGCACATCCGTACCCCAACGAGACCACCGGGGCTGGCGAAGCCATGACTCCTTAGTAATCGTCTCTCTTCTGTATCTGCACGGGTGATAAAAGAATAAAAAGCAAGACCCTGAGATCCGATGACCTGTACGGGTATCAGATATGGTCCATCACCGAGAAGATTTTCACCACTTAAATATTCACGTCAACCCAACAAGCTACCAAGACCCAAACAACCAAAACAGAGACATTTCTTTCTTTCTTTACAGTGTGTTCCAATATATCTTTTAATTTCAGTGTCTTAAATTTCCCTGTGTGTCAAACCCAGCTTTGCTTTTTCATGTTGATTATTGTTTGCTCAGATTACTCAGCCTCTTCTATATGGGAGCCATCTGCTGTTTATAAAGCTCTCTTACAGTCAAGTTTCCTGTAAAATACAACTTTGTTGATCTTTTTGTTCTTTTTCAGAGGACACTTCTGATTTTGATCCTTTAGTTTTGTTTTGATTTTTTTTTTTTTTTGCATTAAAAATAAAGTCATCCAATCTTCCTTGGATAGTTAGAATCATTTTTGCTGGAGGGAATATAAAAATCTCCATAACCACAAAAGTTTTCATCAGTCTCCAAGTACAGGAATATCCTGGTGGCTATTTTGAATAGAAACAGTGATTTAGACACTTTAAACAGACACAATGAATATCACAGTTAGTTAGAAAAATGGTTTTTTTCCTCTCAGGGAAGATCCTGACTAAAAGGGGAGAAAATTAGCCAAAACCTAAGCTTGATTAATTAAAATATTTTGATTAAGCACTGAGGAAAAAAAATCTGAGGTGAGGTGAAAAGCTTTTGTCTTAAGATTTATAAACTTAATAGCGTCTCTGAAGAAAAGATTTCTGCACCCATCCCTTTTAGCCAAGTAACACTTTTTGCCATGAAAAGTTTTGTTGAAACCAGTCCTAGCAAAAACTGATCTGTCAGGTACCAACGTTAGGTAATATCTTCCAGGCAGCTGCTTAAAGAACAAGAAATAAAGCTCATTTCCTTCTTAGCACTAAGGTGCTTGTCCTTTCTCCAGAAAACATCAAATAATTCAATAATAAGTATTTTCTAAAAAGTGTTTCCAAAAGTACAGGCACCTGGAGACGAAGTTGCATCTTTAAGGAAATTATATAAATGCATATATCACTACATAAAAATAACTATAACAGAGCTAACTGCAGCAATATTTAACTAGTTTGCATGGACTTTTCAGCTATAAACACCACCCTTGCCTTATCATGTTTAAATCTGTCATGGATGTCAGATATTGCCTTCTTAAGTGGACTCAACTGTATTACAGGCTTCTGCGGTAATGCTGGGCTGAAGTGTATCTCCATTTTATGTTCTTAAATATTCATAAGAAGCTTTGCAACATTAATATCTTAGAAGGCTTACAAGAACACTTAAATAATGTGTCTTACCTCCCTTCGCCCCTCCCAAAATGTCCCAGTCTTTTCCAATTTGTGTAATGCATTGAGCCATTTTAATAATTGTTTGGGGATTTATTCCGTGGTTCTGCAGTTAGTGTACATAGCCTGTGTAATTACTATCTCCGCTGGTCTTACCATGTGCTAATCCTGCTTGTTTTACCAGCAGAGGAGACAAGATTTGAGAGCATAAGGATGAGGCAGGGGGTTTGCCCTGGAATTACACCCTGTGAGCCCCCCCACTGCCTTGTGTCTGCATAAGAAATAAAAATGAAAATTAGACCTTATTTCCGCTGAAATATTATTTTTAATGAGACAGGTGAAGGAAATTAGCTTTTCTGTGATTGTAAACAAAGTTCTAGATTGTGGAAGTTCAGCTGTATTCACCTAAAATATTCTTTTCTTTGGGCCTTATTTAATCTAGCTGCTTTAAAGGATTTTTAGCAGGTCATTATGGACAGCGCATATATGTACATGCCTCTGTGTGTGTGCACAGATCATCTGATGCATGTGGAAGCCATAACCCTGTAACAAATCCTGCACCAGAGAAGGTCTGCATGGATTAAAGTTCGCTTTGAGATTTAGCATTAACAGAACTTTTTCCCAACTATGTATTGGAATTCCTAGCTGTGGAGTGAGAACAAACCCCCGAAGTTTTCTATGCACATTTCCAGGAAAATACTAATTTTGCAGGAGAATGTTTAAGCTATTCTTTTTAAGGGATTCCACCTTATTTTCCTGACAATCTTGGAGGTCTTCTTTTGTGTAACGAAAGCTGGCTCCCACAAATTCTGCATTTCACACGTGTACATTTCCTACACTGTCCTAGCCAAACCTTCCTCTGAACTTTCAAAATTAAGCACATGAGAGCTATTCACATAACACATCAGGGCCTGAGTTTGCCATGATGAGCTTATAGGATGTTGATGCCGTGAAAAGCTGAAACCAGGACTCAATTTGCAAGACCCACTCTCTACTTCTGCTCGCTGATGTTACCAATCTGCTTCCTGCCAAGGGGTAATATTTCAATGAAAAGAAATACAGAAAATATTTTCATCGCATTTTATTCATAGTGTTGGTGTTGCAGCCATGAGCAGCAAATAACCCTGGCGATCCCATGTACGTGAATGGGGCCCATTCCCTTATCTCTGTTTCTCGGTGGTCGTTAGAGAAATGTAACTCAAGGCGACGCTTTGCAATCCAGCCTCTCGCTGTGCTTATCCGGACCAGCACGAAAATGCATGCAGAGCCCCATGCCTACCATGGGATGGTGTAGATATAGGGCGATTGAGGGGATGGAGTGAGGGAATGGCCTGGAAATAGTGAAAGTTGGGCTTGAAGAGGTTTGGACATGAGTTATGGGGCAAAGTTGATCATTCCCTGCTTTTGGTGGTTTCTGTTGATTGGGATGTGCTTTTTGGCCATCTCTGCTAAGTGTGGTTCAGATTAGGATGGCTAAAGGTTCACCAGATGTAAAGTAGAAACAGAGGGTGCTGCAGAGGCCAAAATGCGCTTCGCAGCAGGGCAAGCCCAAGGTCAAGCTGGATCACACATCCAGGATCCCAGGGGACACCTCGGAAATGTTGTGGGTGCCCTGTGGATAAGCAGAACTCATCTGCCTTCAGGACCTCATAGACACTAAATGTACTTTAAAGAGGGGATGTTCAGGCAGAGTCAATCAGAAGGCACCGCAATGGAGATGATTCGCTCTGTCAAAACAGCAACCCTCGAGAGCATGAGAAAACAAACCCCGTCCTCACCTATGGTGCATTTCTTATCGCAAGTCAGGAAAGAAGGACGCAAGTATTACAGGTATCATGGGTTGTGCCAGGCTCCCATACTGGGGTGAGCGGCAGTGTCCACGTTCCTCGGTGGACAGAGGTGCTCCTGGCATCGCACCAGCTCCATCTCCCCATTCCTAGGGTGGACCATGACATACTGCATGCTTACACTTTCATATATGCCCATAAATAATACAAAGCTTAGAAAACAACGCCATGCCACAGGCAGAAACGGGGGCACGAATCTCTATTTCCAAGGCAGCTGGAGTGGTTGATTGAAAAGCTCATACAACGGACCACCACTATTCAAACTTTGGGGTGTTAAATCCAAATCTAAATAATCCTGCATGTTTCTTCCTTGACTAAGCACCTGAGCACTAATTACATGCCTGGTTAATTCAGTAATGTACGTACATTTCTGGGCTCCCTCTGCTTGTATTGCTCTCTCTCCGCTTCAGGAGATTAATGAGGTGAAGAAACAGAAGATTGTTACAAACCTGCAGCTTGCTATACCTCCTAAGAAGATGATGGGAAATGTACCAAACATCATGTTATTTTGTTAACACTGCTGTGTACAGTATATATTTATAATTTAGCTGTTATAATTCTTGCCTATTAAAATAGATAAGCAATGATCCAGGACTGCGATGAACAGCACAGCTTCGTGGGACTGTTTTTGCCATTGTGCTTTAATAAGCTAAAATACATTTGTGTTTGTAAGATTTTTCAGTAGGATCATTCATAGAGGGATAGCTTCTGAAAAGTACCTATTCTTGTAGGTTTACCATTTCCAGGTTTCTTGCTTTCCCTTTGCCTTTACATTGCTGAATTTTGTAAACATAAAGCCTTGGGCCTCATTCTGCATTTATCCAAGTGCTTGAGAGTCTCTGGGAATTTTGGATGTACAAGACATGCTGAATTGGACCCTATTCAATTCAGCAGTAGGGTGCTTCCTTAATGTGAGTACGTCCATGCTTACTTATTCGATATACGCTTATGTGACGTGCTGAACTAGAGCCTAAATCTGCAGCCATAGTCTACCTGTTGTTGCCACTGACATCGAGGAGCGGCAGAAACCGGGTTGAAATGCCTTGGGGTGTCACTTTAGGGGCCTGAATCCCAGCCAAGCTGACTCGTTCTGATATGCTAAAGAGCATATGATGATGATTAAGCCTCAGTCTACTTTTCTTTCTCTGTTTTACCTGCTCTCGATCTGTCTTATTCCCTCTTCCATTTTTTTAAGAAGGCTCCTACGAGCACAGCACTGATGTTGTGCAATTATCCAATTTTCTCATTTATCAGAGTTTTATGCCTCTTAGTTTAGTGCTTACACACTCATTATATTAAAGAAGAAAATAAGTCTAATGAGCCCAATTAATAATCCAAGTAAGCCCATTAACACTGAAACAGCCGAGAAGACACAGCGGTGTGGAACTGAATGCTGTTCAAAGAAGCTCAAGGAAGCGATGTAGGCTAGTGTGCTACACAAAGACAGAAAAGTCATAGGATCTGCATAGTCGATAGGATCTGTATAAACAGAGTGGGACTTAGCTGTGGAAATGTAGGCACCTTCTGCCATTTGAGATGCTCAAGTTCAAGGCACCTTCATGAGTAAAGGTGAAAGGTGGAAAACCTTTCTAATGTCCTCTTGTCAAAACTGGAGTTGCTTCCCTTGCTCCCCTCTAATGGATGTTAAGAGGAATCTTGCCTGATCCTTCTGCAAGTTTTTCTTATATTTCAGATACCCACTCAGAAACTGCAAAACTTCTTCTGCAGCTAAACCAGAGCTGGAAATGGGAAATTAACATTGCATAAAATCAAAGGATGATGCCTGGATTTAAATCCAACCTATCCTAACCCCAAATCTAGATGGATTTGGTATTCAGTTCAAGTTTTGAGGCAAAGCAACAACTAGGGACTCAAAAATACTGATCATACGGTCCAGAAAATATGGACTGAAGTTTTCAAAGATTAAGAGCCAGGCCAAAAGCTGATGGTTCTTCAGAAAACAGGTTGCATCATTTTTCACAAAATAACACCTAAATTTCCCCAAAATATATACCAGGTGGGTCAGAAGTCGCTGCCCCTTCCTTCTCTTGTTAAAAGTTCAAATGGCCTAACTCTCTCTTCCATGTCCCAGTGAAAATCTGCTTACCCATACACATACACACACAAATATACATATATTTACATGAATATGGGTACAAATTCATCCCCTCTCTATATGCACGGATTTCTTCTTCCTTTCCTCACTAAAATTGAGGGAAGCCTCTTCTCTGCTGTACAACAGTGCACCAGAAAACAACCCGATGGTAGCCCTGCAGTATTTTCCACGTGTAGCCCAACCCCTCGGTGGGAGCGGAGAGAGCTATCAACTCCCGTTGATTAACAGGGTGGGTATGCTTGACATTCACTTACCAGAACAGGGAAGATAACTTTGTAGACCACATTAATGGGGATCTACCTCTCTTGCTCATTGATGACATTGAGCCTAACCATGTGGTGTTTTAGGAGCAAAGTAATTCCATCGGCTGCCTTTGATTACATCATAAATTGACACCTTGCCAAGATATAAAAACATGGTTTCAGTCTGTGGAGGCCAGGGCACTTCAGATGATGCCCTCTATGTGCCACAACAGAGCTATAGATCACATCTGTAATCCTGTGGAGTTCATTATCTCCTAATGCTATTTGCTTTTTTAGATCATTAGAACGAAACTTGACCTGACCTGTGAACTATGAAATTGATTGTTGCCTTTAAATGGTCAACAGCCCATTTTCTAATCGATATACCAAATAATTTTATACATATTTAAATTATATATAACTTTAATGCTTGTTAAATTTATCTGGCACTTTCCTTCTATGGTTTATTTTGCATGCATCTGAAGCATGGATGGTGCTTTTACTACTTGGTGGTACCATTTAGAAAAAAAGGATGAAGAAGGAGGAAGACACAAATAAAACCTGGCCTGAAACAAAAGCTGAGCCACTGAACGCGAGTGCAATTCTGCTCTGAAGTCTTTTAAAACATATCCTAGGTTGGGCTGTGGTTTCAGATTAATACATTCCCTGATGGCTGGTGGAAAAAAAAAAAAAAAAGACCAAACCAGAACACAGTTTTGCTGTAATCATTCAAGTTTGAATAGAGTTTGTGGCGAGTGGAAAGCTTCTTTTCCCTGCCCATTGCTTTGCAGAATGAAAAACAGTAGGAAATGAAGGAAGATGTTGAGGTACACTCATGATGGCACTGGATTCAGAGAGAAGGAAGGTTCCTGTGAGTAGCAAGGATACTGCTGGCCCTCGGGAAGAACCATTTAATGGTTTGGGTCTACTGGGGCTTTGCACAAGTTTATAAAGTGACGGGAAATATGGTCTCTGGCCACCTTACAGACCACTTAACTTTTAAGTAGATACAATAACCTTGCTTATGCTCTGACGAGTTTAGGAAGTTCTCCTCTGGGCATCCTTTGGCATCCTGCCTTTGCTGTATCTTCCAGAGTAACTTGCTGTCTTCATGCACAAACTCGTGTGGAGTCCCACTGACAGCCTCATTGCTCTGCCTTTTCAACCACTTAGTGAAACAGTCTTTGGTTGGTTGCTTATTCAGAAAAGGGGTGGGGGGAAGGTGTCTCCCACCCAAACTGCCTCTTCTTTTGACCGAACCTGTCCGGTTCTCTCACCGTCTCTTCATCACCAGGGAAAATTCACCCCAGTGTCCCAAAGGTTCCAGTTTGGGAAAGAAGCAAACTCAGGTACTCACAACTTCAAGTTTCTTCTCTTACCCATATGGGAGAGAGAGATGAACAAGAAAAATCCATAAATTCTATTTATTCTGTGGGAGATGAGACCTGACAGCACCAACACAGCGTTCAGAGGGAAATGCAGTCACAGAGTCAGGGTGGGTGTTGTGATCAGTGCAGTTACTCAGGGGTTTAAAACTCTTGGTTTAGTGATTGTGGACAGGTCTCATCATCACCTCCATCTTCTCCAGCTGACAACAGTAAATATTATATATATATATCCCCGTTAAAGGCCTCTAAGGATGAAGTAGTTAACTTCTGTAACTCATTTAAAGAAGAAAAGCACTCGGTGCTACTGCAAATGACAATTAATGATGCGCAAAATAGTTCTCCAGTGGAAGGGTCATTTCCTGCCACTTGACAAGCGAATCCCGCTTATAATTTGTGGTGTTTTTTCAACTCTTCAAACAAATTTTTAAAAGAACTCAGACCAAAAAAAAAGGGAACAACCTCCTGTATTCCCCAAATCTACAGCCTTACTCAGACAATCACAGTGTGGCTTCCACCCAAATGAGTTGTTGGAGGAAAGAGTGGGAGAAATGCCTCACTCTACACCCCGGCCTGCACTCGCTGGGCTTGCAGGAGGAGCGGGATGGGACCTTTCCAGTGAGGATCCAGCCAATGCCACTGCACACAACAGCATCCCTCTGACACAAGGCACCTCCAAAATGTCTCCTGGCCTTTTGCTGCTCCTCTTCAGAGGTCTGTCCTGAGAAAAAAAAAAAAAAAAAAAAAAACTAATTAATAAAATTAGAAGCAAGCAAACAACCAGAAAAGAAAACAAACCTACAAACCCCCTGCAATGGCTTCCCTGGATTATTGCTAGTCAGGCAGGACTTAATCTTCTAGACGTCCTCGTCTTTGAGAGTAAAGAGGCATTCGGTAGTTATCTAAAATTAAAATGGTGAGCAGTGAAAGCCCTTGCAGGTACAGGGATCTCATCTGCATACGTGTCTGCTTTGTTTCTGCTATTAGTCCCTGCCCCTTGCTTGCCGATAAGCAGGGACCGCTTGGGGAATGGGGGGAGAAGCAGTAGCTTTGGCTGTGATATTATACCTGCTGCTGCTGCATGCAGGGACCGGCACCTTTTAATACATGGCCATTTTTACTTATATTCCAGTTTTATCAAAGCAATGGGGCATGCGATAGGCTGGTAAATAATTAATTTGTTTCCCAAAGACGCCCAGTGGAAGAGATGACAAGCCCTGCCATTTATACTTTTATGAAACGCCAGATGAAGTGAAGGCGTCAGCGAGGGGGCAAGACGCTGGGAACAAAGTGAATTAGAGAATATCTTTCCTTCAGTAAGACAAATTTGTGTTGGGTAACCATGCTTTGCTGGGGAAGCCAATTGGAAAAGAGTGATAGAGGCCCAGCTACCGAAGTTCATCAAAGTCATCTGTTTCAGGTAAGCTCATTTTTCACCAGCCAAGGGGATATTTACCTGGAGTACACCTGTAAGGTACAGCCGACAGATTGAATGGTACAGTGCTTTATTATATTTCACACCCTGATGATTCAATATGATAGGAAAGAGGGAGAGAAAAAAGGAGAGCTGCAAAAAAATGCCCTCTCTTCCCTTTGCAGTGCATTTGTTGCAAACCATGACTGCAGTGCTTAGGTAAACTGGAGGAAAGTGAGCAACGGTTTGCAGTGAATTACGCTCCTGTGTGAGCATTTAGCTCAAAATAACCTTTGTTTCTTCTCCTTTCCTTTTTGCAAGTGGTGTCCCAGATTTCTGCAGAGAGACAACCCTACACAATATATATCATTAAGTATGTCCCCCCCAGCCTGTCACCCAGCAAGGGCTGACTCTTCCCGCTGGCTCCCCAGGGAGCTCCATGCTCCTCTGGGAGAGCACAGATGCCTTCAGCTGGGCAAAAAGCTGAAAAAAAGGGACCACCTCCAAAGTCATTTATCTTTACAGCCAACCCTACACCTCCTCCTGTCAAATTATGCACCCCGCTTGCGGGCCACCTCCCAAGGCCCTTCCGAAGCCACCGTGTTGGAGGGTCATCGCTTTGCTGAGCTGAAGACAACACGACCTCCCAAGGTTCAAGTGAGAGGTTGAACCCAACTTGTACAAGATTGAGAAATACCATAATTTCACCTGAGCTTGCAAGTCTGACCGTTACAGTCCCTGAGGGCCCAAATTGCTTCGGAAAATAAGACTGTCACTGGGTGGTTTCAGGTACTTGGTGGGGCCCATGGGATTTTAGAGATGGGAAGTTTGCTATTTATGCCCACTGTTTCCACTCGAAAAGAAAATGAGCGTTTCTCTCAGCTCCTGGGAAAGAGTATGGGCGAAGCCTTTCTTGTTTGGAGAACACAATCCAAATTTGATGTACAATTTCTTGTACATCTCTGCTTTCCAACAGTCAAATACCTTTGTCTCCCGGAGAAGACGTTTATCACAGCAAGTTTGGCTCAGAGGCCAAAGTATTCCAGATATTGCCACTACTGTTGTGCTGTAAGATGGCAAAGCTGAGGTGAAAGAAGTATTTTTAAAAAATTTGTAGTTCTTACAGAAATTGCTGTTGTCACAGACAACACGTAGAACTTTCTCATGTCTGATACTACCTTCAGCAGTAAATCAGGGATTTCAGGTGTCAGAGCACCTGCAGACGGTGTGGGTGCAATGGTGTGTCAGAACTAGCAGGAGCTACGTGTCATGTAGACCCTTGAGAAAAAGGAGTTGGTTGGGTTTTTTTTATTTATTTCTTCTTCTGGCACAGCCATAACCTCTAGCATTTGGCCCAGGACCAGATTTCAGCTTTGGGGCCACGGCCAAAGGTCGCATTAGCCAACCATTTGGTGGGTAGGGTCATGTGCTGGAAAGGATAAAGTCTGGGTATGTCAGTCCACCTCCTGCCAGATATCGTGGTGCCATGGACAAACAGAATGCTGCCAGCTTCGTCACAACAGCCAGCATGGCTCTGAAATATTTATTGGTTTGGCGAGAGTGAAAAGCTACCTGGCTGAAACCATCCAAACAGTGATGCCTTATTTTAGTCCAAACCCCCACTGAAAGTCACTGCTGCTGTACGTGGGATTTTGGTGCCTGAGAGAGATGGTTCTGGTGGGAAGCAGATACCAACAGGCAGAAAGACGATGATGTAGAGGGGAAATGGGCTCTACACTTGGTGGCAGCACTGAAAACATCTACTGAAGATGGAGCGATTGTGCCAGCATTTGCCCCAAAACATGTGAATTAACTAAAAATGCAAGTTTAAATGCATAAATGCCCAGATCCGAAGGACTTTTTCTCTAGGGTCTGACCATCTCCAGCTTCCAGATGGATTGAAGAGCATTCGGGACTGTCTAGGGAATATCTTTCTACACTAGATTTATACTGGTATGTTTTGTCCTTATAAAAGAGGTGGTTTCTCCTAAGCTCTAAGGTACGCCTATTTCTGTTCCTTTCAGCAAAAAGAATCCTTCAATAAATTAGCATGCCTTTACAATGATAATATGGACTATAAAAATTATTGTGATTCATATCAGGACACATAATGATTTAACTAATCAGTCATTAATTAAACAGGTTTTTACCTGCGGGGGCTGCAAGAGTTTAATAATTTAAGCTGACTAAATGTTAGTACTACCCAGGCATAATTAGAGCTGTGGGGAAAGTTTCACAAATACAGCAAAGCTGGCTACATTTCATGCTATTTACTGAGTGTAGGCAGCAGTCTGCCAGCAGAGCAGACTTTTCACATCTACATGAGCATGTTGTCAGGAAAGAGTGACCAGGAAGGGACTGGATTAAGGATGTCAGTCAACCTTAATGATAACAGAGTCCTCAGTCCTACAACAGGTTAAATATACTCTTGGTACATATGATCACCCTCATTGCAAAAGCTGTTGCAGGATTCAGCCCTTCTGGCACATTGGGGTTCGGTGGAGCCTTTTATGGTAACAAAACTGCGTTGCTTATCTTGCAAGAATGGAGACAAACTTCAAGACCCCGGAGTCTTCACTCCGGGACTTTCATGGCCACATTTTTTTCCACCTCTAAATCCCATTTTACTTGCCTATAAGCTGGTAACAGTAGCCTTTGCCTGTTTGGGGATGCCTGCTTGCTGCACTCATGCACCAAAAATGTTTTGTAAGGGCTTTTGTTTTATTAATTAGGAACTACAAGTCTGCCTTTGAGTTAGGAGCCTGTAGTGGTCCAGTGGAGAAGAAAACACCTGGAGAAGATCACAGGTTCACACACGGGCCTATGATTTCTGAATCCAGCTCCTCTCCTGTTGGTAGCAGCAAGGTAGTGATGCCCGTGTATTTAATATTCAGCATCTAGAAGAGAAATGCTTTGGTCAAAGCAACATCGAGGAGGAGGAATTCTTTGTTCTATGAAAGGTTAATGCACCTGGGTAGAAGCCGAGAGCGTTTGCATGCAGAGAGATCATTAATCCATGCAGTAATAATTTCTGAAATAAAAATCAATCTTGGAAAGGAGGCAAAGCCTCTAGTTCCAAAGTAATGGACTGCCTTTTGCACTGCATCTCGTTAAGCAAGACCCAAATACATAATGGGCTCAATTTCCATGCAAGCCTTCTCTGCAACCCAGAAAAACTAATAGCAACCCTAAACAAAATGTATCTATATCCTGCTGCCTTTCAGGGCCTGGCAATTTTGCAGCTCATTAACACGGCAGTCCCAGCCATGGCAGGATGTTTTTAAATGGCAAAAGCTGCAATATTTGTTCCAGGTAAGTGGAGTTCCTGGGCTGATGGACTGAACCTGTAGATGTGCCCAGCACCATCAGCTCTTGGTAAAAGCATCTGATGGACAGGGCTAACCCTCTCACAGTGGGAGCTTTAAAGGGGTTCAGCAGCATCCCAGCTCTGTTCCACGTGGAAGGGGAAAGGCAGCATTCGGAGACTTGCAAGATGCCCCACGGAGATATTCCCAGAGCCCCAGGCAGTCGCATCCACGCCTCTTCTGCTCCTGCTTGCTGAAGAGAGAAACAACCTGGGGCCAAACACAACAGCCAAAGAGCACTTGTTACCTCTCCATCAGGCAAGGCTTGGTCCAAAGGCTGCAGAAGTCTGTGGTGCATCCCTACAGGTAAATAAAATAAGATGAGAGACAACTGGAAGGGAAATGTGGGCTTACCTATGTAGAGGAGAAATCTTTAAAATAATATGTTTCTTTGCAAAACAGCCCACAAGCTCCTCTACAGAGACGTAATGGGGTCAAATTCACTCCTCGGTTCGACACACAATGAAATACCTTTTTGCTTTCATCCTACTCGCATGAGTTAAGGTGATATCAAAGCTGCTGTGCTGTAGGCATCTGGTTTCTGCCAGCATCCCAAAAAGAAAAACCATGTATTATCACTTGCTCCTCAGGTTGAAATCTGTCCCTCTCACCCTTTCCCTACTTCCCAGGGGCTTTAATTTGAATTTTCTGCTTGGGGTGGACAGGTTTCCTAGACACTGTCACCAGCAGAGATTTCGCAAACTTGGCGGCATCTCCAGATGATTTCAATGAGAGGAAAGACAGGCAGGCTCACTGCCAGGCTGCAACCCAGCCCCGAGTGCGGAGGTGTCATTCTGTAATACTGACAAAGTACAAAATCCAGTCCCAATAATCCTCTTAAGTCAGAAAAGAAAATAACTGGTGTGATTGATAACCCAAAGACAATCAAAGTGTTTAGGATTTAGGGAAGGTACCATACGTACAGAATATTTCCAGAAAGAGCTAAACAGCTTAAAGGACTCTTTTATTTAGTTTTCTTCCCCTTTTGGTGTACCAAAAGAAGGGAAAAATAAAAATCGTAACCTGAAAATGCACTGAAATCAGTGACAGTTTTACCATTGATTCAGATTGGGTTTCAGTCAGGCTTTTAAGGAACACAACAGAAATATCAATTAACAACAGAATAATCATTACAAGTAAACAAAGACAATAAGGAATAAATTAGAGCAACACTGGAAATCAATACCCTTCAAAGGCAGAAAATCAGTTGACTTCAGTCTGGGGAGAAGAGACTCAGCAAAATTAATGCAAAGAACTGATGGTTTGGGGTTTTCCACCACACTTCGGGTGGTAACACGCCGTAGAGCCATGTCCTCGATGGACATGGGTGCCTCCGGTCTGTCAGCTCTCCATTTGAGCCCTGCAAATTGTGACTCCCTCGCGGTGGTGTTTGCACAGCAACCTGAGAGACTGGTATCTGATTCCCACTTTAATTAATGGGAGGTGAACATCCTAGACTCCTCTCTCAGGTGTAAAGGTGCTTTTCCAGGTGTGCATGGTGCTTCAAAGGAGAGAAGGATACAGAGGCAGACATATGTCTACAGATACAGCTATAAAAATCTGAAATGGCTGGTCACACTGGTGGAACTTCTTTCTTTCCTTTGTGCTTTGGTAATAACACGTTGTCTCACGTGCTATTGCTGGGGAATGTGTTGCAACTGAGGAACATGCGCTTTTCAGCTTTACCAAGAGGAACTTCTTCTGCTAAGAGTACACAAAGCACTGGAGTTATGTTAGCAACAATTTCATAATCAAAGATTCCCCAAAAATTTGAAATAAAAAATCCTTGCATTTTACTTTCCCAGCTTTCAAACTATCCCTTGAGATTCCCTCCACTGCCAGAGTTGGCTTAGATGCAAATACCTCGTACAAGAAAACAAGAAAATATACCTCTTCCCTGTGATTCAGCCAGAGTGAAGAGAGAAAAACATCCCACTAGAAATGCCAGATTTACAGAATGATCTGCCTAATCTTACATGATAAGATGGTTCCCACTTTCCAGCTGAGTTTCTAAGTCATTCTTGAAAGACAAAGAAATCCTCTGAGAGTGAATAGCCTTGTCCTTAAGTCTGGGGCAGCAGTTTGCTTGCAGACCCTGTATCTTCAGTGTACTGGGATCTAAGGGCATCCCAAACCACTACTGGGTAAAAAAGGGGTATTTTTTCCCTTTCTATTACATAGCAGGATAAACTTGAGATGGTCAGCAGGCAAAGGGGGAGGGCTGCCCCTTCTGACGTTATACACTTGACTTCACATCTCAGCAATAGGTCATTTACCAGATTTGGGTATTTTTTTCCCCAGAAAGAATGGACTGCTGGAGGTTTCTTCACTCAGGTTTCATCTCTTGCATGGGACATGACCCAGTTTTCTTGGCAGCAATTACCAATTTCAAGACCCTCCTGGGTTTGAAGAGGCTGGTCCTGGGCAGCACGTCCCAGGCACGAGAACCCTAAGATGGCAGCCAGGGGCAAATCTCTATATAATATATATGGGTGGGTTTTTTTAACATAACCACTGCACTCATAATTCTTCACACTAATCCCATTCCTGGCACAAATCTCCTATCTCAATCTTCCTATTTTTCCCCTGTCCACATCTTGACATCCATTAAATTCTCAGTGTGCCCAAAGCTTACCAATACGGCACACTGCTTTATCCAGCGGCGTCGGTCCATCAATAAAGCTCAGCTGCTGAATTTGTCTGCTTTCCTGCATTTTCGGATTATTGTAAGTTATGTGGATGCTGGAGCCAGCGATGCCAATGGGCCAGTGCCAGGTCCCGAGGTCTGCAGTCAGATTCCCTGTGTTCCAGCAGCATCAGGGATGAGGCAGGAGTGAGGATTTCCCACCATTTTCAGGGACCTGCAAAAAAAAAGTGGGTCTCTGCAAAAGCTCAGCCCAGCTGGGAGGGGATGCAAACATGAATGGCATCTTTCTCCTTGGCTGTGGCTTTCCACTCATCTTCTCTCTCTTTTCTCACTCCAGAATGAATGTACAATTAAAACACAATCAATCTCTGTGACATTTCCAAAGTGTACAGTCAGTGTACCGGCTTCTCTTTTAGCCTTGGCGAGAGCCCAGATTTCCTGGAAAAATAAGCTCTTGACTTTCCCCTCAGAGAAACTCAAGATTAAAGGTTGTCGAGTGAGGACAAATCAGGCATCATATTTGTTGTCAACAAATTAATGCACTGAAGAGACTTCTCTGAGTGACTCTTTTCAGGTTTAGCAGTAAGTGGGGTTGCTCAATTCTAATGGTAGCCAGTGATTTGCATTCAATAGCCCTGTGTAATGTGGGAGAATACAGTTTTTTAATAGAAGTGACTTATTACACCTTCCTTTATCAACACATAAGGGGAGTAAGAGGTAAGAAACCTATTACATGAAAAGCCTCTTGTTTGTGCTAAGAGAAAAAAAAAGGTGTTCCCAGTTTATTTTATTTGTCATCTCAACACAGACAGGAAGAAAAATATTAATATTTAAGACTACCTCTAGCAATTGTGTGTTTTGTTTTTCTATTTATACACCCTCAAGGTGCATAGAGGGTTATAGCAATGCCTCAGGTCACACTCATAATAACGGGAACCTCACTTTTATTTTTTTTTTCCCCGTCTTCCTTTAAAACAACTCTATTAGTACTGAGCAAGCTACCTTAAGCAGCATCTGACATATACAAACTGTTGCCTGTAGGTTGCCTGTTTGTTTGATTTTCTGCAGTGTGAAGGTTGAGTTGAGTCATTTTGCACCCAATTACTTTGCAGTAAATTTGTCGGATGATTCTTGTCGTGCCGTATTGATCCAACGTGTCACCTTGAACTTGTTTATTGACACATCAAATTCCGAAGGCAGCCCTGTTCAATTTACCACTTCCCAATTATGGCATTTATATGATGTCACTGAAGCTTCTTGTCACGTTCAGATGAGGCCATTTTCCCCCCTCCACCACCAATCACCTGAGCAGCGGTTGCCATTTTTCTCTGACCTTTCCCGAGACAGATGGTGGTTCATAAAATACATCATTAGCACACATGTCATTTTATCTTGCCTGGATTTTTTAAGTGAAAGGTACTTTGTTCAACAAAAGATTTTTTCAATTTCTTCCTCGGTGACGGTGCTGCTAAATAGGATTTTTTTCACAAGCGCTAGAGAAGGGGGTTCATCCCCAATGGCTTCACCAAGGGATTCATGACACGATGCTGGGAAATCTTCATCCTAGGACTAACAGAGGATCTCCATCCCTCTTGGGGGCTGCAAACATCCAAACAGCTCAGGGTCTAGCCCGGTACTCTGACACACAAAACAGATGTGGGAAATGGGACACTGAGGTGACGTTCACCACGGGAGGTGGCATGGTGTTTCATCAACGGCCGGAGATGAGCACACAGAAGCAATGGCTATTTCCTTTGCAAAGTGTTTCAGGATTTGTGTGTGCTGCCCTGAGTTTACTGATGCCAAAGATGCTGAAAATAGCTTCCTTTTTCACCACAAGCTGTCGTGTTTTCTTTAGGACAGACCATTTTGTTTCTTAATAACTCAGGAGCTGTGCAGAGTGGGTGCAGGAAGAGTATTTGAAAGTACTGCTTTTGCTTAAATCATGATAATATTTGATACCGACAGCTAAAAATATTAGCTGGCCAACTTTGTCCCTTTGAATTGATTCAGCAGCACACTTGAGCTTAGATATCTATTGGGGCATAAGCTTCAGTCCCACTATTTGAATTTAAGATGTCTATGTGGTTTCCAGGATGAGGACCTATGAGTTCATGCACAATAAAAGTGTCCCTCCTCTCCCTGCGCAGAAACGCCGAGGTAACCCAGAAGACAATCTGGACCAAGAAAAGTTTTGTTGTTTGAGGGTCCCTAGGGCTGAGGTCAATGTTAAAGACAAACAGAAGAGACATGCACTCTTCCACTGCATGATTTATCCCTTGACAAAATGTGCTCGAGAAAAAAGACAGGGGAGGGGAGGAGAAAAGCTACCACAGCAGAAGAAGAGATTATCTTCTTGGCAGTTCCACAGTTATGACATCAGTGGTGTTTTAAAGTAGCTGGAACAAAAACATTTCTGAATCCAATTTCATTAAATATTATTTCTTCTTCTTGCTTGACACTCACTTTTTTACATCCCCATTTCCCTGACAGAGGACATGATCATTTCTGCAGTACCAGAACTTAGAAAACAGCAAACAGCATCTCTCTAAATTCCTGAACACCCTGGCTTATCTCACCGCACTCTGGGATCCCAAGTTCACGCAGCTGCTGCTGTTTCATCCCAACCAGCAATGCTGTCATGATCTGGAATGGGAGAGAGAAGCCTGCCTACGTGGGGAGGAAAATAGTCAGCAAATGATCTCAGGTTGAGACCTTGAAGACAACAAGACAGCTTCTTCTTTCCTTTGTGTCATTGGCAGCTCTTGGATGTTGCTCCCATTTCAGAGCCATTGCCCAGGTCTAAGTTACTGCTTTTGCGATTTATTCTTCTCTCCAGCAGAGATTGTTAAATTCCTTTGCAAGACTGGGACTGCCTCTGCCCCAAAGATATTACCTATGTTCCTCCTTCAGCTTGTTCCATCTATTTTCTTGTGCACACGTGCCAATGTCTTCTGCTCGTCTGTTATTCAGGTAAGCCACAGGTAGGCTATGAGCACTAGTGTCCTTTTCCAAAAGTCTTTGTATCATAAGACACCCAAAATAACTCCAGTTCCTAGCCCTGAAAAGAATCAAAGTCTCCAAGTCCATCGGGTATTTTTGGATTGCCAAAAATCTGCCCTACACACACTCAGATGTTATGGCAGTGGTGGCTGTGGCACAGCCAGATATTTGCACGTGATTTACAACGTGACTTGGGACCATTGCCACCTTCTCCACCAGGGGCTTTGCAGATATTCCCCTCCATGCGAGAGGCAACCGCTGAAGGGGGAAATATCCCAGTTTCTAAAGCAGGGAGCAGAGAAAAGGAGGGGCCATTGCTGGGACATCACAGGCCAGGAAGGTCTTCTCATCCAGAACCAAACCCTCCTAACAGACAACCAGGAATATGAAGCCGGGGTTATTTCCAAGCACAGCAGATCAACCTGGAGTCTGATACCTGTGCGAGGTTTTTACACAGTCTGTATTTTGCCAGCCAGTGTGGTTTCGGCAGTCTTTAAGAGATCCTCCAAAATAAACTATTTCTACTGAAGAAGGCCCGTTGCAATATTTGGGGCTAACTTGGCTTTGGCTGCAATGACACTTCTTTCTTTGCACCACTGCAATTCTCTGCACACGCTCACAAATAAAACTGGATGGAGAGCAAATGTTACGGTAGATACTGGATTTACGACACACCAGGCTTAAATAGCACCCCATAAGGCTTAAACCAGCAGCAATGGGGAATCCATTTTTCAACTGCAGCAAGCACACAAAGCTTTCTCTTTGCTGGCTACCAATTTCCCAAACTCTTCATGCCAGGAAATCATGTCTCCACCTTCTCACGTGTGACTTAGGGTTCTTCTGTGGGTTCTTTTTAAAGTCAAAAAATGTACTAAAATAGCAACCACGCTACTTAATGGTATCAGGTGACTAGAGACAGCCCTTAGTTACCAATTAACCTTTGCGCCAGCTCTAGTCTGGTGTGCACACTCTCGTCATGACTGTTGAATAATTAATCCCTTAGACTAAACAAACCATTGCCGGACTGCAACTCAGCTTCCTCTTCTGCTGGTTTATGCACTGATGTCTGATTTTTTGTAACTGATTGTCACCCCCTTTTGAAGGGCTTTTTTTCTTTATGTGGGTATGATTATATTCTTTTTGTTGGTAATCTGAACAGGAGACCAGGGGTTTTTGTGGTAGCAGATATAGTGGGAAGGAAGGAAGAAAGTAAAAGAAAGGGGAAGGGAAGGGAAGGGAAGGGAAGGGAAGGGAAGG
>JANZLQ010000079.1:79150587-79163707 GCA_026212715.1 Elanus axillaris | reverse complement strand
GGGAAGGGAAGGGAAGGGAAGGGAAGGGAAGGGAAGGGAAGGGAAGGGAAGGGAAGGGAAGGGAAGGGAAGGGAAACAGAAAAAGGAGAGGAAAAAAGGAAAAGGAGGAAAAAAGGAAAGTTTTTCACTCTAGCAGAAAAAAAAAATCTCATTTTGACAACTAATTGATGAGAGATGCATATTGGTTACAATGATGGTTTGGCCTGCCGTACTATTTTGCACAAAAGTCCAAAATTAAAAATTACCTCCTGGGAGTAATTTTTTATTTTATTTTTGCAAATATTAGATAGCCCATTTCCATCTTATTGAACGTATTGTCACTCTAAACTGGCAGCTCGTTTGTTATTCTCAGAGCATTCTGAAGATACAGAAATAATACTACAGAGAATACAAATGGCTACATGTTTCATGAACACTTTCCAGGATATAAATTTGTAGTCATGGAAGAATTTACAGATACATCATTGTTTTGTTTTCAAGTCAAAGAAATATACTCTTACATTTCATGCGTAAAATTGTATCCACTGCTCTACTGCAAACACATCAATTAATAATAGGGGGCCAAATTTTGTGTTTCTTTGAGCTTTTTCAGGCAAAATTCTCATAGGTGATCAAGAACTGACTAAAAGAAGTTGAAATATATCTTTATGAGTTGTTTGATTTAATTTTGTTGGTTAAGTATCACCTATGAGTTCACTGTGCCTCTTTTTGAACATGCTAAGCAGAAATGGTGAGAGGTCTGAACCAAAAAGCATCAAAGCCTAGTTTGGCAATGGCTTTCTTCAATCATTTATATTGAGAATACCTCCTGTAACAGGTGTCAGTTGCCTGCCAAAGAAAAATCACATGAGCACCAGAAAAACTGTCTCAATCCGGCACTGTTCAAGTGTTCATCGTATGCTTAGGAAATGTTACACAAGCACCTCGTATCTGTGAGTGACGTGACATCTTCGGGAAGGGACAAAGAGATGGTCAAGGATTTAAAAAGCAAAATGAGAATTGCAACCCTCGGGGAGTCTGCTCCAATGCCTGGCAAAGCCTGACTGTGGTGGAGGTTTGCCTCCATCAAGAGCCCGTGGATTGGGTCCCATGTACTTACTTTTCATTATTCTTAAAATCAATAAGTAGATACTGACTATTCTTAAAGTGAATATCAAGATTAATTGACCCAAGTGGTAAGTATTGATCCAAGAATGGCCAATTGATTGTCAAGGGATGATAAATCTTGAATTTTATAGGAACACGAAGCCACAGGCAGGAGCAACCCTGGGTTCGCAGTGGTGGACGATCACACAGGGAACTCCTGGGCAGGATGTGCTGCCAGCATCAAGCTTTGCAGAACAAAAGTACCCAAATCCTCCCTTTCTTCCCCCAGGGGAAGTCCTCCCAAAATCTAGGACTTTTTCTCCCTCCTGAGTGTAGCTCAGGTGGTTTGTCGCGTATGCCAGGCAAACGCAGAGCGCCTAGTTATGGCTGAGGACAGCACAAGAGGTGTCCAGGCTGAGTCTTCCTCCAGCATGGACTGATATGGACAGAAATATTTGGAGATCTGTTGGGATAGCAACCTCCAGAAAAGCACCTGAGTTATTTGGGCACTGGAGCTTTCTAACCAGCACTTTAAAGAGAGACGGAGTAAAAAAAAAACGCTGTTCTCCTGGGAGTAAATACCAGCTTCTCTGGGGTAGAAGGCAGATGTTCTGGGTGATCTTTTAATAAAATAATACATGCAACATTACCAGGTAATGTGATTTATTAATGTTGTTCCAGACAATGGTATTACTGGTCTCTTGGAGCTGCAAACACCAGAAATCAATTGGTTCTTTGTCTCATTATTTTGGGGCAAGCGCAACCCAGAGGGTTTGGGGAGGGGGGTCTTATGAATTTAAGAATTGGAATTTTTTAAAAGGCAAAACTAGTAGAAAATACTTATATTGATGCTATACTAGAATGGGGTTTCATATCAAAGGGGAGTTAGTCAGTACTCTAAAATCACAGTCCAGACTGTGTCCATCCAGGGGCCATATAGACCCCCTGTTCCAGCAAAGTTACAGCCCAAAGAGCAGAGAGATCCAGGGAAAGGTTCTGACCTAAAAGCAAATTTATCCCCTGCCTGTCCAGATCAACACAAAACCTAAAAGACCACAAGACTTGGGGCTTCAGGCACTGCCTTCAGGAGATTTCCTAACCGTCTAGAGAAAATTTCCTTAAAAGGTTTCCTCTTTTTTTCCCCGGCAGCATATCTGTGCCTCTTTAGCCACATTCCCATTCCCATTACAGCGGTTCAACCCCTCCCGAGCATCCACGTCCGTGAGGTTTCTTCAAAGGAGGAACCACCAGGGAACTGCCAAGCAGTATCTAGGCCTCTGGGATATGAAATATTTGTATTTTAATTGCATCCTTTGTTCTTATTTCTAATAAAGGATGATATTATGAGGCCTGAGGGCCATATTGCTCTTTCTAGGGATTATTACTGTGCGGTGATAAGAAAAATGTTACGTGATGTGGAATATGTGTTCAACAAAAATGTCCTTCAATGTGAGGAAATATCCTATCTGCCTTCATAACCTCAGATGGAGGGGAATACAGCTGAGAGCTCTTCCCTTAAGCACTGCTTCCTACCCTGCATTTACTCTTCAGTCTTATTTTCTATAGACTCCCATGAATGACACTTGGAGGCAAGGAAGAGAAGGGAATTTTCAAAAAAGTGTGCAGGAGGCAAGGGTACAAAACCAATTATTTATTAATAGGTTTCGTCCACACACCTCCTGTGCATCATTTGGAACATTTACCCTGTAGGCAGTGAAGAGCAATCAGGTGAGAAATTTGGGTTTGCATCTTGCCAGACGGGCTTGACAACTTCATGCTGAACTTTAGCTCCCCACCTCTGTCCTTGTAACACAGGAGTCTGTTTAATTTAAACAAAATGCCTAGCAAAAGCTTTTTTTTCCTCAAAATGTTGGATTTATACTCCCAAAAAATGTATATAAACATATTTATATTACTGATTTATGAATAGGTATGGGTGTGTACATATATATATATATATCTCCAGTGTATGAGGTAGCCTTGGTTTTGCACTGAAGTAAGGACATCTAGCCAGTAAGAATTTGAGAGCAGCGAGAATTCCATTTTTTTTAAAAAATGAAAGGATAATTGAAAAATAACAGCTAAGCAAAGGAAAATGACACTTTGAATAGATCTCTAAACATCACTTTCACCTGTAGCGACTCAAATATTTGTCTTTAATGCACAGATTTACTAGTGTCAGTTGAACCACAAGTGTTGGAGAACTTTGTCTTTGCATAAGCTGTAATGATCAGAATGCTACTAAGGAAGAACTTTCTTAACGTCTCTTGCATTAAAAACACGAGGCAGCGGTGTCCTCATTCCATGCAAGGAAAATCACTGGTTAAAAGACTTGTCAGACAAGTCAGTTGGCAGGACTGGAAAAAGTTCCCTCCTTGTGTACTGTTATTCAGTCCTATTCTGATCATCTGATCTCGTTGATGTGCTGTCTTCAGTCAGAAAACACCTGAGGATGCTGAAATTTCTTGGATTCATTCATTATAATACAGTAAAAGTTGTACAAAAATGCTGCTCAGCACAGCTTTGATTTCTGTGGGCTCCATGGGAACTGCTGTAAGTAAACACCGAGCAAAAACTCAGGACACAAATTTAATGCTGAGAATATCATAGACCAGAGTTGACCAGGAAAATAAGTTTCTTAATCACCTGACAAGGAAAGGAGCTAATGAAACAGAGCTGGATACGAATATCCCCTAGTGGACTTCACCGATTTCCATTCTTCTTATAGAATTTCAGCCTTTAGTGCCAAGTTAATCCCAGTGTTTGAGCTTTGGTCAATAGCCTATGTTCGTCAAAATAAAAAGAGGCTGCTTTCTGGTTGCCCATCAGATTGCAATCAACCTTTCAAACACAGACACCAAACGCGGGCACAAAATCTACTGACAGCAGCAGGACGATGAAGATGACGGACTGTGTGATTGTGCCAAGGGCCTGACTTTGCATCATTTAAAAGAGCAAGACAAGGGGGGGACGGGGAGGGACTCTGAGACCAGTGCTCACCCCTCATCCCTTCCCAAACCTGCACTCGTAATTACACACACACAAAGGGCTCTTCACATGTAACTCAGATTATGTGTAAAATATCTATTAACAGCTGATAAAGCAAGAGGAGTTAATTTATCAGTACCAGCTACCTGACTTACCTGGCAAGATTTCACTGCATTGCCCTCAGGTAAATGTAGGTGTTGGACATTAAAAGCTGGCAGCAGGCACTGTAAGGAAGACAATTAGCAGCAGCAAGGAAGCATCGCAGCCTGCCAGACCTTTACTGAGGCAGCTCATAAAATGCTTTTGTTCACATTTTCCAAGATTCATTGGCAGTCTTGTAATTGATGACAGAGCTAAGAGAGAAAGCGTCTCTCTCAAGCGCCGTGCAAGGCTCGCCACACCATTGATAATGACCTACTTGCATTTACAAGAAATAAGTTCTAGCATCCTTTTATTGATACAAAACTGCCCACCATTGAGGAAGTCCAAAGAGCTCTGCAGAAGCTAAAGATAAATAAAGCTATTAAAACCTACTCCATTTCTCCTGAGCTGCTAAAGTCTGTGGCCTCTTAATTGCTACAAAGCTATAGATGCTGTCCAAACTCATTTGAAAGAATAATCATATACTCAATAACCAGCACATTGGAATAGCAATAATAAAATACCACAGAAAAGGAAAGATGACTAAGCAAAAAAGCATTGCTTAGTGTAATTCTATTTTTAACACCTGGCAATTTTTGCCTGGGTCATGCTCTGAAGATTTGCTATCAGAGTGATTCCCATGATAAAATCATCTCAGAGACAGTCAATATTTTTTAACACACATCCACAGCCTGATGCTTTTGTAGGGTGAAATCCCAGGGAGTTCGTTCAGCCTCAACTGAAACTCCAGCAGAAGATTTGACCGAAGAGGGACTTGGTAATTATTATTTTTCTTCTGATTTGCTCTTCTTTTGCTCTTTCATCCTCTTGCAAAACAGTGGGACCGCCCCCCCCCCCCCAAGGATATATTTGCAAGAGAAGACCACAGATGTCTTCCCTGTGGACACCACCACCACAAGGACAGGCTGAATACCTGCTCCAGGGCCATACTGCAAGATGCATCGGCTACCCCCCAGTTTTGGGACCCCTAAAACAACAAGCAGGTTGCCCCAGCCCCTTTGGATCTCCTGCTAATTGACTGGCTAATTTGGTCTTGCTCCTGCAGACTGACCATGTTTCTTTTCAGGGTCCTTTGCAAACGCCTGGCAGCTCTACAGATTTGGACCCTGTGGTGGCAGAGTAAGCCATCTAAATTAACCGCTCCACAAATTCACACCAGCCTTTCAAAATCCACTACAGACATGGGCCAAGAAACTCTACTCTAGACCAGTGACTCCAATGGAGCCTGTGTAGATTTACACCAGCTGAAGAGCTGGCCGATAAGCGCTACTGCAGTGCTGGCATACTGCAATGATGGTGCAGAAAAGATCGTTTAAAGGTATTATATTCTGTTACATCTTCCAACCTGTTCCACAGAAAACTACCACGAATTTGCAGATCTCCCCATAAGTCACCATAAAAGCATGTCTCTGATCTTTAATTCCTTGAGTAGCTACTTCCTTAATTGTAGTTTACAGATAATTCCAGGTAGAGTAGGTGTCATTAAAACCTCATTTGTCACTCCATAGTGACTGCAGTAACACAGTGTCTCCTACTGTAACTAGGAGAAGGCTCCACAATAATTGCACATCCCCAGGCAGTGAACACCGAGAGTTTAACGGTGCCAACTGTAACCGTAGCAGAAGGAGAAAAGCCCAATGTGCACAGTACAGAGCGTGCTAACACAGTAAAGCATCCTCTGGCAGATAACACCGAAGGGCAACAACCCCTTTTCCAAACCCTGGGCTGCAAATTTAGTTATGGGATTCAAATCTAGGGTCTCTATGATAGGAAAAGCATAGTCTGGTGGGATGTGCATCTTCTGTCGTTAGGGCTTGTTAGAGCCACAGGGCTCAACTCAGCTGAAGCTATGCAAAAGTGCAGGGTCCGGGCTCTCTCTTCCCGAAGGAAAAAGAGGGTTGCCAAAGGAGCTGCAGCCACCCTCACGCTGGGGGAAATATCATTAAAAGGTTACCTTTTGCAATCAAGAGTGCGCCACTTACTTAAAATGTAACTGTCAGGATGGCAAATGCATTAAATCAAATTAACTCCACTTGAGTGAAGGGAGTGTTAGAAGGAGAGAAGATAGTCTGTGTGGTTTATATCATCTGCGAGAGAAAGCAGTGGAGCAGAGAAAATTTTCACATTGCCATTTATTAAAATTACACTCAGCGCTTTCCTCCCTTGCTTTAGAAACATTAACAGATCATCGGCCCTGTTCTCATCTCACCAGTGGGGAAACAACGGCGCAGAGATTAAGTGGCAATTTTAAGGTAAAGTGGATGGCTACAGCAAGCTCATGGGAGCCAGGGCCAGAGCTGAAAGTAGAAATATAAGTTACCTGGCATGGACATTGACCTAATGGAGCGATGCAGAGGATACATAGCTCTGCAGCTGGGCTATTTAGTTTAGGGAAGTGCCCACCACAGTACCTAACACCACGGACTGCACCTCCTCACCTAAAATAAAAACAGAAGCCAGGTGCCAAATGTGTATCTCAGCTTGTCTTGCACTGAGTGTGACATATACAACCACAGCACTTAACTACAGAGCTTTGGAAGCAGCACTGGTTGGGTCAGGCTTGAACAGGTGGATAAGCAAAGCAAGCTGTTGCTCAGCAGAATATGAAATTTTCCCTTCTTCTTCATATTCATAGAAAAAAAAAATTGTGGGGGCACCAGAAAACAATTTTCCAGGTGGTTGTGAGGGCTCTGAATGGTAGCGGATGACTTGACATTGATATGAATACAGGGACAACTTTTCTTGACTTCTTCCTATGTTTTTATGCTTGTGGTCCTCATATGGGTTTCTAGTGATGGGTCAGATAGAATAAAGCAAAGGTGTCAGAGTCCTAATCGATAGATGTGCATACAGGAGGAAGAATTAGTATAATTAGCATGTAATCAATGGGTGAATTTGGAATAGCTATATCCAGGTCCATGGTTGTCATCTTTATTCTGTCCAAACTCTCACTGGCTTTTGGCATCTCACTGTATCAGTCTAGCCTAGCCTGGTCCTTGGATCTATCTACTGGGGGCAGAAATTAACAAAATCCTTCCTCCACTCATAACTTCTACTCACTGTCAACAACAGCCTCAGGGAAGAAGGCCAGATGGATCTCACCGCCGTCTCCTCTCCGGGGGGATGCGCTGAGGATGGCTGCACGAAGAGCGCCCGCAGGTCTGCAATTCCTGCAGGGTAATGTGCGCTTTGCCCCTCGCGCACAGGAGAGCTGCCCTGGTTTCACAGCATCTGCGACTCCCCGCTCCCAGAGAGGCAGAAGGGCAGGAGCAGTCCCTTCCTGTGAACAAGGAATAAAAATGGCAATTTGCATGTAACAAAAGGCATTTTGAGTCAATGCCATATCCGATGGAAAGAGTGGTGGAAACAGCAATGAAATTTATAAGTGGAAAAAAGTCTTCAAGGCTTATTTGCCAAAAATGGTTATTTAGATATGTATTCATGCACAGCACTTTGTGCAATGGTCTCCAAATGGCACTTCTAGATGCAACTACAGTATGCGTAATAAATAACAATAACAAAAGAGACCTGGAAAGCAATGAACTTGTGCCATTGCCAGAAATGGCATTGCTCGAATGCTGGTTTTAATCCTATTCTGGTTTTTATGGGTCTGAAAAAGTACCTCATTGCATCACAGGAGACTACTAAACCTCACCAACTTATTCAAAATTCTTTTATGTGCCACAAAAGTTAAAAAAGCCAGACAAAAAGTAGCTGGTCTGAACTCCCTGCTGATAGACAAGTACACTCTTGCCTTGCATTTCCCTGTTGCCAATACCCATGCTCGCTTCGGAAGCAGAATCCAGACAAATATGATGCTTCAGGTATTGATTAAACAGACATTAAGAACATGCCCAAAACCAAGCGCAACCAGGCAATTGCTTTGACATGGGAAGTGTAAGCATAAAAACATTGGAAAAGCTTTGGAGACCATTTTGCCACTTTGGAAACAGTCGGAGGCAGTATCCCAACAGACCTCCCAAAGTAAGAGCGAGACCCCAGCCGTCGGGTTGGTTTTTCAATCCTTTCCAAGGGCCAGAAAGACCTGGAAGATATTGTGGCTGCATCCTGCACACCTCAGGCTGCGTAAACTGCAGGAACTCGGTTTCTGTCTAAATCACATTTCTGGAAAGGCGTCAGTCCTGGGCTGATGATGCTGGTACTAGCTTCAGTCACAAACAAAACTTGGAGCTGCCTAGAGTGGAAGACCAACGGGTGGCAAAATCACGGCTGTGGGTAGGAGACAACCAATGGGTTTCAAAAACTGTGCGGCTACAGAATATCGACTTCACCGGGCGACACGCTGTCCATATGCCTGGAGATGGGGTGAACTCCTCGACCACGGGGACCACAGCCCTGCTGGCTGCGCAGGAGAAAGGGGTGCTATTTGGGTGTCATTTATCCAATCTGTTCTTAGCATCTGTGCAAGGATGAAACAGGCTGAGTGTTTTTCTCCGTAGCCCAAGGATGATTTAGACCTTAGGCATCCAAAAAAAGCCAGGTGTCCCCCAGGAAGAAGTTACCCTGGAAGATGTAGATGTTTAATAATGCTTAGCAATTTAAAGGTTCCTCCTCTCTCTGCAGCTCCCATAATTTGCCAATACTAACCTTCAGTAAGGTACTTGCCAAGGATTTCCAGTCCCACTTACCCTCTTCCACATTTCAGTGTGATTCAAGGGAAGCCCCAGCCTTGGGCAGGGTACGTAGGGGATGGGATGGCTGCATTTTATACCTCTGTCACACCAGGCAGTTTATTGGAAAAGCACTGAAATCTCTTTCTCTCTTCCCCACACTAATAAAATAAACTTGGAACCAAGACTAGGTAAAAAATGTTTATAGCAGAAATTTTTAGGGTCTGCTTTTGAAAAGGGCAGCTAATAGGAACTTCAGATGCTGAGCTCTGCTAACATAAGGTCTCTTCGTGGAGGTGTCTAGCCAGATCCTCCCAAAATTTGGTTGCTTATCTGGATTCTAGAGGGAAACTACTAGAGGAGTTTTAAAAAATGTAGGCTTATAAGAAATTACCCTTTGAGGTGTGTGCTTGGTGATACTGTTTCAAAGACCTCAATGGTAAATTGCAAAATAACAGGAAAAATGATGTCCCTTTAATTTTTGATCTAATCAAACAGCTTTTATTTACATGATCTACTAGTTAACTCCACCATATCGAAGCTGACAGACTGTCCAAGTTACTTTAGTCCCTAATTACTGAAACGAAGGAAGGACCTCTGTTGAATGATGTGTATTTTTTCCTGTCACCATAGGAGACCCCCCTCCTTGTGATTTAATCAGACCCATGTCCTTTCTGTAAATAATGTTTAATCATCTTAGCCAACCTCATTTTTATAATGGCCTCTTTCACTGGAGCTCAGAAAGATATTAATCCACAATCACACACACACAATTAAGGATTGTTTCTCAAGATCAGAAGATACTCATATTCCTTTCTTTACTAGGAATTATTTTCAAGATCAGATTAAATGAGTGAGTCACGGAAGAGTTTGGGGATTTTTTCCAAAGCCCATCCTTATGTCAGATTAGCCAAGGGTTGATCTGATGGGCTGGGACCTGGCAATAGCCTGCAATGGCACATCACTGACTGTAAGGTACGCTGAATTGTGAATTAGCAGGGACTTACTGATCCTACGGTCAGGTGAGTCGGCAGTAGTTTCTCACAGGGCCCTCATGGAGTTATTAAGGGGGAAAAAAAAACCAAAACATTTAAAAACTTAGAACTCTTAGAAACTCTTGTGTTACTCAGTAAAATGTTCAGTCACATACTTTCTCCAAAATAGCTATGCTTTGGTATTGCATGTCTTCACCCAAATGGAAAATCAAGAGTTATCTATATTTAAAGCCTTGCACCTCTGCTCTGGTGGGGTCTGCCTCTGTATAGTCAAAGGGACAGTGAGATTTGGGCTAACAGAAATCATCCATCAGATGCTTTTTTTTTTTTTTTTCCAATCAGAAAAGCAACCTGTACCTTTTAATAAGGATATTACGTTGGCTTAATAGTGGACAGATCTCTTTTTATTTTTGTTTACAAATTTTACATGCAGTAGTGTGGAGAAGTACAAATATAATCGACTTTTTAAGAGCTTGATCAATTCATATAAACCCTTAGTATTATGAAACTAATAAAATAAGAACCAGTTAATGTTCTTTTATGGCTCTAAAATGTATCACGGGTGAAACTGCAGTTAAATAATAAGAATTTCCTCTCAAAATACTATGATTAGGTTTTGGCCATACAACCAGAGTGAGATTGTTATAATATGAACCACATGGCACAACACTATCTGGTTTCATCCACAGGGAAAAGAATAATCTTAGCTGTGACATAGCTATTCCAATAAAATGCATTTTTCTTTATGTGCTAACATGAAATGGGAAGCTATTATGAAAAAAAAACCCACAACATGAAAAGCTGTGAAGATCAGAGTGGGCATAGAAGATATGTAAAGCTGATTTAAAAGATTAGGAGGGGCAGAGAGCAGAAATGTTCCACAAATTCGTGGTAACATTAACAACAAAATCTGGAGACGAACGAGAGTAACTCTGTGTCTCAATGTTTGAAATGTAATTCAAAGGTCGGGGACCTCCATAAGAGATTTTCCCTTGCAAGAGGGTTTTTCTACATTTCCCTTTTACCAGGACATCCAGAGATGCTGTTTCCAGAGCAAAGACAGATTAGAAGAAGATTCAGATGAAAAACGTACGTCAGGAAAATGTGAAATGTTCAGTAAGAAAACAGATGTCACACTCCGGAGGTTTCTTCTCAGACCAAAAGCCCTCAGAGGACCGTGCAAGAAGAGCGGGCTCTGGTGCCTGAGGCTGACAGGGAATTATTTGCATCCCTCCCCACCGCTGACCCACCAAATATCCCTTTCTGGAAAATCAGGTCACCGATCCAGAGTAAAAGCTAAAAAGGGAAATGGGAAGAGCCAAGTTATTAACTTCATATATATTCCGAGCTTGAAATAATTTCCCCTTGACATTTTTAAAGCGCTTATCCCAACTCGTCTTTGGCTGCATTTCTTAGACCAATATGACTAAGGGAACAAATTTCAGAACCTCTTGACATCAGCACAGGTTTTACCACCCAGTTCAAGAGCCAACTCTGGAGCTCCAAAACACCAGTGCTGCCAGTGTGTCCCACCAATTAGACGGGTTACTGAATCCCCCCAATAAGTGCTGGGGCAGCCCCAGCTGTTCAAAAGCACATCTTTTACTCTAGTTGCCTATAATAAATGAGAAACAGACTGAGAGTCCGTAAAATATGCTGTATATTGCCTTCTCTGGTACTTCGGGGCCTCAGCGTGTTTCCTTAGGATTTATATTTCTCTTCCAGACTCCATGGTGGCATATGAATACTTACATAGCTGAAGCTGCTGCAAAATGAGTCAAAAAGAAGAAAAGTGATGTTCTTAAGAATGTCAGGAATTGGTGGAAGACGCAAGGATGCAATGCAGAGACTGCATGGCTCCCAGGTCTCATAAATTATTAGAATAAACTTGAAAACTTAAAGGAAGTGTCCTCACATAGCTGGATCAAATACCACAGAGTTGAACCCCATTTAAAATTTTGAATTTCCTCATTTCACTGACAGCGTATGCACCGCTAAAGAGGGCAGCACAAACTGGGTAATTTCTTGCTTTGTACAGCTGTAACGTACCTGAGTTTCATTCCTAGATCCTGGATTTTGGAGGCACCATGACATTAGTGTTGGTTAACAGTCAGAAAAGTGACTGAACGAAGAGAAGGAAGAGGCCCTTGTATCCTCTGCTTACCCACTCCTGGGTGGATGTCTCCATCAAACGTGCTCCAGTTGCAAATTCACGGAAAACTTTCTTTTCCCAGTTTCACCTTTGCAAGTGCAGCCTGATTTCTGTATATAGTGCTGGGGACCTTTGTTCCCTGCCTTAGAGCTGCTCAAAAACTACAACAAAAAGGATGAGGCATGGGTAAGAAAGTGCCTTCTGTACTGAGAAGAGTGGCAGAAGGAGTTTGATTTAGCTGCAGTAATTCCATTCTCAAAATAAGAGTCCCAAATCTGGTTTGCTGCGGTAATAGGCTTGCGATCATGCAGGACTGCAGAGTTTCTGCTATTACATTTCATTACAGCAGTATTAGGGTTTATAATTTTTATGTATTTCTCATCCCAAACAAGAGAGGGCACAGTCACCCATATATACCTACAAACACAGGCATCCCACAAACAGCCTGCCTCTCCAGAAATCGCCCGTCTTGCTTTCCTGATTGTACCTCTCATGATAAGGTCTACAAAGCTTCCAAAAGTTGTGCTGACATAGCAATAATCTGGAAATATCCCTCTAGAGGCACCTATTGATTGTCACTGTGGGTGGATTATACAAGGGATCTATCTTAATTACCAGAAACTATCTCCTTGGAATGGCCAGCAATGTAGCAAAAATGATGCACGAGGAGATCCATTACTCTCAGGGAAAGGTCAATCCAATAGGATGTATGTTTGCATTCAGGTCAAGTGATGGCTAGTCCATCACCACGCTCCATTCTCACTGCCCTGTCAGCTCTGTAATGGCTTCACCTCTCCTCCGTACCTCTCACCTCCCTCTCCCCGGTGCCAGACTGATAACACGAATTAGGGCAGCTGGAGGTAACAGGGCACAGCTGTATTATCACAGATGATAAACAGTGTCAAAGACAATTACGGGAGCTGTAGAGAGAGGAGGGACCTTTTAAACCTGTCCTTTGCTTTCTGTGCTGTGGGAGGAGAATATCTGCCCCGTAACGAGAGCAGAAAAGGGGAGGTGGAAGGAGGAAGCCAGCTTTGCTGCCTCTTCCTCCGGGAAGGACTTTCTCCACTTTGGGAGCATCTCTGATCTGCTGGAAACCCGGCTCT
>JANZLQ010000079.1:79137413-79150562 GCA_026212715.1 Elanus axillaris | reverse complement strand
GGGGGCTTGGGTGGGAGGGACCTCACACAGGGTTTGAAAGGGAGATGGATGTTGATGGAGGCACAAAGCTATCAGCAGTGGTCATCATTAGCTCCGGCACCGCCTGGCAAATAGATATTAATGCCTGGCAGAGGTGTTTGCCAGAGGTTTGCTGCTCTAGAAGGCAACCGTGGACAGGAGCATGGGCAGGGAGCTATGACGAGGCCTCCAAAGCACCATCTCTCTCCCCTTTCCTACTGGGTACCAGGAGGGCTGGTCTTCTCCGTCTGATCTCCTCCATCAGAGCCTCCATGAGCAGAAGTGAACACCCACGTGTCTGTCCTGGTCTCAGACACCGAGGAAAGCTTTATGCGACCACTGCACAATGTCCAGTGGTGGTGTGAATAATTCAGCTGCTGCCCACGATCCTACAGACTGTGCGCGAATGGCCTATAAGCTTACAAATTAATTAAGCTTATTATACATTAAATAGACTTATAAATCACCTGGATTTGGGTGGCTTTTTCCGCAGAAAAGGCCCATGCTGTCACCAGATCTCGCACCCATGGGTGCTTTTAAGTCTCCTCTAGCTAGAACCCAAATGGATTTGAAAAAATGAAGAGCAGTGACTGTGTTTACCCTGGGGCTGCAGGTCTATCAGCTGCAGCAGGTCCAAACTAGAAACACCAAAAACTACAGATGCAGTCATATGGAAACAGGAAGAGGATTGACTAAATTTCCACATTTCTCAGGACTAAGCTAACATTTGAGGCAGGAGAGGAGAAGCTGGTGGGGTGAGCTAACTGTTGCCCTCTTGCAAAGCCACCTTTGGGTTCCTCCCTTGCTATGGACACCAACCCAGCCACATCTTCATCTTTTTTTACCCCTCCTTCCCCACCTGCCATTGGTATTTCATGAAAAAAAAATGACTCAGTCTGGAGTTCAAGGCCAAAAGGATTTTGCAAAACTGTTTCCTTCCCACCTCTGCTTCCCAACCCTTCCCATCACAGCCCTCCTGAACTTTTTGGTAACCAGCACAGAAACTCTTTCTAGGTAAGTAGTATGGGTGTACTACAACACTCTTAATGATGGCCTCATCTGGAATTGCTTTATTAATATTTATTAAGTGATCACTAGCTGCAGGTACATTCTTTAATAACTTATTTATAAAGCATGCTATAAAACACATTAAAAATACATTCTTTAACAGATAATGCCATAACAAGATGCTGTAAAGCAAACTATAAAACGTAAATGACGGCTGTACCTGAACTGAAAACACACAGGAGGCTAGGAAAAGGGGGGAGAGAGGAAGGGAAGCTGTGCCAAACGTGCCTGAGAACAAGCAGTACTGTTTGGTGGAGTGGAGGATTCATTCGGGTGACATTTAAAAGAATAAATAGAGAGAAGTGGACTGTTTTGACCCATGGCTATGGGCAAGCAGAGGGGAACATGCAATTGCTGCAGAAATATTCCCAGGCAGGGTGGGAAAGAGCTCCTGCTGCTGCTTGTGGGTGGGGATGGGACCCATCTGGATCCCTGCACACCCCCCCAGCCCCAGCCTGTCTCTTCCTGCACCTCTGCTCCCTTTGCTTTTCAGGTACCCTTTTGCCTTCCCTTCTTCCCTCTCCTCTCTCCTCTCCTCCTCCTTCTCTTCCCTGTTTCTCCCCCTTTTCCCTTCCTGCACCTTTTTCCACCTTCTTTACAGGTTAACAATATCGTTCGAATTTCATTGGAGTACCAAGGATTTAAATGCTTTTAGGCATGGGATCCATGCCTTCAGCTCCAAGAGATCCTAGTGAAGGAGGGAGGATAGTAGAGCTATCATCGTCCTTTCCAAACCCACTTGTGAGGCAGGTTTGGTCCTCAATACTCCCGCTCATCCGTGGTCCCTTCCTTGCCTCCGCACAGGGCCAAGGAAATCAGCACTGGCACTGTGCCAGCTTTCCTCCAACTAATTCTTCATTGATGTCCTCATTCTGGAGCAAGGAAATGTCCATTTTTTTATCCCTAGGAAAACCCAGCCGTCTATCAGATTGGGATTTCCATCTGAGCTGATCACCGTGGTTCCCATCAGAGCAAAAAGGGGGAAAAAAGAGCAAAAGCAGCATATCCAAGGGCCACTTCACAGCCAGAGGTGGGCAAACCCTGCCCACTGCAAGCAGCCCTGGCTCCAGCCCTCTGCTCCCCCATTTCATACCCTTCCAGGGGCATCTGCTGCTCAACACTTTGGTCTTACCAGGTACAGCTCTCCTTGTGCTCCTCAACATCCTACTGAGAGGCAGAAAAGTTGCAAAAAATCGTTAGTAACAACGTTCAATTTTTAATTCATTCTTTTGGACAAAAGGAAAAGTCAACAAGAACAGAAACACCCATATTTAGCTTGGCTTTGCAAAATATTTGTGAAGAAGCTTATGTTCGCGTGTGTATTTGTAAAAGAGCGGTGATTTCAGAGGTGTGTGTAAAGAGAAGTTGGAGAGATGGCGAGCAACCTGCCCTCCCCTACCTCAGCCGGCATTTCCAGCTCCGAGGGATTCTCAGGAGATCTAGGAGCTCAAAAATGGAGTCAGAAAATATTTGCTGAGAAATCAAAAAAAAATAAGAGCCATCTATGGAAAAGCACAATTTGTTCCTGGACAGAATCTGGAGCTGACCTGGCCAAGACGTTATCTACCCCCAATTTTTTTTCTCCTATTTTCACCTGGGATCCCGAGGGATTTTTTGTTAAATCAACCTCGATTCTGGACCTCTCAGTCTCTTCATTTCCTCCTTGTGGGAGTGCTGAAACCTCTCTCCCAGCCTTTTCCCCTTCCCTCTCCCCCCTCCTCCTGTGGCAAGCTAAAATGGCAAGACTAATTTCATTTCTTTTCCTCTAGTTTGTCTATCTGTGACAACCCTTTTTATGCATTTAATTCATTCTCAATTTCTCATAATCAGGCGAAAGGTGTCCCCTAAGGTTAGGAGAGAGCTTGTCAAAAAGGCAGCGTAAATTTGCAGAGGTAATCACCAGTCTATCTCCTTTCCCCACTGCCCGTGGAACTATTAACTAATATCACTGTCTAATCTTTTTTGTACTTATTTATTTTGCAGCGAGAAACTAGTGTTATAAACACCCCTACTGTCAAAACTTGTCATCCTCATTACCTCAAGGCGGGCTCCATCTCAGTTATTCTAATTTCATAGTTTCTCGAATTTACAGCCGCTGGAAATTGAGTACAAAATCCATTATCATTTGTATATTTTAATTATGCAAATGAGGCAGCTCAGCTGCTCTGGCCGGGACCTGCAGGGATGCCTAACTTCAGTCTGGGTGATTACAATTTATCCAGTCGAGTCACTTTAATTGTAACAAGCTAATTACATTGTTCCATTTGGCTTTAACAAAAGAAAAGGAGACGGAAGACGCTTAATGGCAAAGGCCCGGCATTACGCCGCATCTCCCTGGCGAGCGTGGCGGGGGCGAGGAGAGCTGCGGCCTCGCACACCTGCGGAGGGGACGGGCTGGTTTTGGGGAGCGGGATGTCTGCCCCGGGAGGGAGGGCAGGGGAAGCTGGAGGTCAGCCCAGGAGAAATTTGGGAGGGGATGCTGGCTGTGCTTGGCCATCGCCAGCTTGGCTCAGCATGAACCGTCCCTGACACCCGAGGGATGCCCGAGGGGCAGAGCAGCACCGTATCCCTGTCTCCATCACCCCAACCGTCCCTGAACGCCTTCCGATAGGGAATTTAACAGAGACACATCTCAGCCTCTGCTAAAGTCTCAAGGACTGTCGGTCCCCAGGTATCAACTCTTTATCTCTGTTGTAAAAAATATTATCTGCATTTATAAGCATTTCATTCAGGTACAAAAAAAAAAAAAAAAAATACCTTACCACCTCCAGCAGCCCAGATCAGCAATTACTTTCTCAGACCCACAATAAATGCTCAGTACCTAAATTAAATACCCAGGAGAGATGTAATATGGCTGCCCACACCTTCACAGAGGCTGTTAATAAATAATTACTTCTCTTGCACTGGCCATCTGAGGATCTCAAAACCTTTTGTAAGTATTAATGAATGAAGCCTCAGTGTGATAAAGCAGAGGCATATTCTCATCAGCTTTTTATAAATGGAGAATGAAGGTACAGAGAGGCGAAGCAGCTGTAAGAGTTTCAAGGGAAGAGCTGGATTTAGTCCATCCAAGTCATAGGCACTTGTGTAGTCAGACACCTCCCGCTTCTCGGTTATATCCTGTGAGCCACAGCTTGAAGACGACCCTTTACATCAGATCCCATCCCCAACCTGCACAGCTCTTCCAGGCAGGTTCCACAGTCTCCTGTGATGACCGTGGTTTCCTCCAAGTCTTCTTCCCCAGGAGTGGAAGGATGCTCATCAGCTCCTGACCGTGGCGGGGATGTCTTAGCTCAGGGCTTCTCTGGGGTCTCGTATGAACGAGGTATCATGCAAGGGAAGGAGAGGAGAACCATGTGCGGCTGAATGCCAGTCCCTGCCTAGATGTTGGGGAAATCACTTGTTTTTTCACAGCCTGGTATGTGCTGGATGGCTGTATCAGAGAAAACAAATGTGAGGACAGCAGCTCAACCCATGGGCAAAAATCTGCATGCACGTGGGATCTGAAGTTCATTTATGAAAAACAATCGTGTTGGCCTCAAAAGTAAGCCAGGCAGAGAGCCAGCACGAGACCTCAGTCCATGCCAGCAGAGCCACTCCAACCTTGCAGCGTATCTGCTGTGCTGCCCACGTGCACTGGGTGAGCTCCATGTCCTCCTTCCCGGTCCTCACGGACGCTGTGGGTCAGGACCGCCAGCTCTGATGATGGACGCCACTGTGAGACCTCCAGCACCTCTGCTGAAATGTGCAAAAAAGGCTACGCCTCTTCTGATGTTAGCACCTACCTGCCGTTGGAAGAACACCTCTGCTCTTCCAAATCTCTGCCTGACGACTGGAATTAACTGGAGAAGAGAATAATCATTCCTTGGCAGACAAGAGATGAAAGAACAGCATAGATCTTTTCCCTCTCTAGTTGCTAGGGGTGTGCATTATTATTGTTATTGTTATTTCCTTTGATACACAGCATTCAATTAATTTCCTTTGGCACACGTTTATGACGCTCCAAGGGGTGTTCCAGGAGCTCTGCTCTTCCAGCGCATCCAGTTCGCCAGCATCCTTTGTGCCAGTTTGGCTACTTTGGAGGGGACGGGGGGAAGAGGCGAGAAAAGGGGGATGATCCTTCCCAAAGAAACACTTGCCCTTGGCCGCATGCTCAGATCCTGAGGACAGGGAAGCCTGGGCACTGCTCACGTTATACCCAGGTGAGCGTTCTTGGGGTCCCGTTCAATAAAGCAACAGTAACCACCATCTTGCTGCATTCCCTTGTCAGCCACCAAACCATGGCAGGGAAAGGAAATTGAACCCATTAAACACACACAGATGCCTCTGTGCCGTTGCCCTGCTCAGGAGGGGAGGAAGGAGCCGCTATTAATTTTTTTTCCTATCGTGCCTTTACCAAATGCAGTCATTGAATCATTAAAAAGAGGCGGGGGGTGGGGGGGAAGCATGATGAGGGGTGGCAGCAGCTACTGTAATATCCACACAGTGAGGCTCCAGGAATGAAGCATAGAATTAAGCTGTCACTCTTGTACAATACTGGGTGCTGCTGACGGCCGTGCTCACCCCGGCATGTTTGCGCATCCCTCCTGCTCCCCACGGAGCTCCCCAGCCTCCCAGCACCCAGGGACTCCCTCCCTCCTCCACTGCCCCGTATTTGGGGGCCCTGGCAGTTCTCTGGGCACCCTGCTTCAGGTTCAGCAGCTCTTTCAGGTGGATCTCCTCCATGACTCGGCTCTGCAGGAGTAACATCACCTCGCCCTAGCCAGCTGATTTTGGTTAGGCAGCCTGGGGACCCCAGTGTTTTTACGTCTTGCGGCTCTAGCACTGATGAACCATGCGATCGCCGTGTGGCTCTGGCTCCATCCACAGTCACGGCAATCCCAGCAATGGCCGTAGCAAGGTACGGTGGGGACCTGCTGACGGTTCTCCTGACAGCAATGGGCTAAGGAAGAGCTGCCACCCCTTAACGTGCACCGGGGGTCCCGCAGTGCATTCCCACCATCGCACGCGCTTGCAAAGCCCAGGCTTGGCCAGGCTCTCTCAAGAGGTCAGGTTTCAGGTGACAGTCCCAAATTTCTCTATCAGACCCTGTGCTCTGAGCTTACCAGCATGAAGGGTTAAGCCCTAGCCTGGTGCACAGGTAAGAGCGCAAGAACAGCTGTTACTGGGTTGGACCAAAGGCCTTGCCCAGACTCCTGTCGCAAACTGTGGCCATAAAGACACGTCAAGAAAGAAGCATGCATACCTCCACCGACGGCTCTCCTGCTCCCCAGTCATTTCCTGGGCACCTCCTGTGCCAGATGTAGTTTTTCAGCCCTCCATAGCACACCGTGGAAATCTCATTTTTCAGTCTCCTGTTGAGCACTCGTAAAGCTTTAGCACCAGCTTATAATGCAACATATGGCTTCTCACACATAGAAGACAACCAAGTGAACAGAAAGGCCTAAACATACAAAGCATCCAAGTCCGGGGAACCATGGGATGGCATCAAACAATTAGGAGTGTATATCATTTGTAGCCTTGTATCATTCATAATGTACACTTTCAATTCAAAACAGGGATGAGACCCTTCCTACCTTCAACATTTAACCCAGCCCACCTGAGCCAGCCTTTGTTCAAAGCACATGTATGCCCAAGCATGGGGATAATACGGTATGTGTATTGTGTACGTATATAGGTAATAATATAGGGGAACTCTGGTAAGTGCCAACCAGTGCTGGATTGGGTACCTACAGCACACAACGATGGAAAGCAAGCCTAGAGAAAATCAAGGAGAATTATTCTCTAAGACACCATCCGTTCTTTGATCAACAGTTGCAGGGGGAAAGCTGCAACCATCTGCTTCCCTCCTGCTTGCGCTTTTCCTCCCCTTTCACTTCCCTAATTTTCTACAACATCTTCAGGACCTTTGCCAACACAAAACTAAAGAAACTCCAAATTAACCTCCTACAGTGTTCAAAAGTTAAAAAAAAAAAAGAAAAGGCAGCACTTCTGACATTTTTCCACCCCCTCCAGGAGACAGGTAGAGCATCTTCATGTCACACTGGATCTACTGAGATGACAGGCACAATAGGTACTGAATACATCAATGGAGAGAGTTGTTGGTCATCTTAAAAACCCAGGCATGCCCCATGTTTTGGATGACAGTCGTCTGTACAGCTGTGTGCCTGTACATTGCTCTCTGGCATCCAGATGAAACACTACCCAAGCATTTTACTGACACCTCCATCAGATGTTAACACAATAACCTCTCCTATGGGTTTTTAATGTTTGCTATTTCACACAGTGCTACCATTGGCATAGGAGGTACATTTAGCTCTATATCTCTAATGGTATATGAATAAAATGCCTGGAGAAATAAATAATAATAAGCTCTTTTATAGCTTCTTATACTGGTAGATCTCAGATTAATTGAAATTATATGCCTTACGCCTGCTCATCCTCAGGACAGAGATTAAAATGGGAAATGAGCATTTGTAGCTACATAGATGAGAATACAAGGTGGGATTTTTCTCACAGTCTAAGGTATATGGGCATCACTTTGTTTAGCATTGCAAGGCCTGAACCAAGCCCTGTCATTGAAGATGAGTGACGCTGTTGGGATTTACATCCCATTCATTTCCCAGAAGACAAACCCATAGCATTTATGTGACTTCCAAAAGTGAAAATCCCTTGAGTTCTGCCATGTTCAGTAGAGGTGCTCCTACGTCCTTTCAGGATAAAGTGATTTGACGGCCTAAATCCTGTTACAGGCTAATAGGAACTGTGTTTCTAAATCCATTAGCGTGTGGCCATACAGGGATGTTCCAAAGTAGGGGGTCAACTTTTGGCCTTGCCAGAAGTGCCACAATGAGGATGGTTGATGAAAGGCCATCACCTTCTGCCACGGAGAGTTTTGGGCTGCATGGAAACAAGGGAGGACACGAGAGAGAAGCATGGACAGGAGATATTAACTGGAAGTGAGATGGGACGGATTTGGGTCCCAGGTGGAGCAGAAGGAGATTTTTTTAAGATCATTGCCAAAATAGCACCACTGGAAGGCAACCAATATTGTTGGCACGCTCATGGTGGATTTGAGTGACCGTTTCAGGCACAAGAAAGACCTAGTCCCCAAAATTTCAGGAAAAAAACAGCATCTTTCATTTTTCAAGTGGAGTTAGCAGGCTCTTTTTTTTTTTTTTTTCTAATTTTCATTTCAGCTAGCTCCCTTCCCTTTTAGAAGAGTATGCAAAGATGCAAAGCCAAAACAGAAATTTTGGGTTTGTTCAAATATGGGAAAAATGGGAAACATGCTAAGAAAACACTTTATTCAGCTTTTTAGCAGATAAGTTGTCCGCTCAGCTGGTATCATTTCACAAGCACCACGTGTAGATTAAAGACAGCAGAAACATGCAATATATCTTCTGGCCGGGTGTTTTTTATTATTTTACATAGTAGGAAACACTGATCCCCATAAGGGCCTCTAGCTATGATTGCACGAATTTTGTTAAAAACATCAGTGACACTTGTATCACAGATTTTCTTCTTCAAAAATTCTGTCCCTTTCCATGTTTAAATTTTCAGCTTTCAGAAGATAAAGTAATAGGAAAATAGTGTCTTGGGTAATACTAACAAAAATGGTTCCCAGACTTTTGGGTTAATTTTTAAAATGTCACAACAACAGAGGTCTGAGACATACCACTTTGCATTTCATTTAGGTTTGGTAACAAGTTTCAGTCCTCCAGAATGAAAGGGGTACTTTGAGACAGCATTATTACAGCTATAATGACCTTTTATGCATGCTGTATTCATTTTATTATGTAGACTTACAGTAAACTATACTCATAAAATCTCAGGGCTCTTCTCTCTAATGTACTGTCTATTAATTGCTATTTGCATCCCAAAAAAACTGCTATGGTCAATAACTTAAATTCCATCAACAATAAAAAAAAAGGGGGGGGGGCAAGAAAGTATTGAAAGCATGAAGAGAAACATTTAATTCTAAGAAATATTCTGGTTAATTTAGCTCATGTAGATGAATCAAAGTACTGCAATAGCAACTTCACCTTCTATATATTTTGCACTGTGGTCATGCTAATGTGTTTGAATATCAGCTTGATGGCTGATGTAAACATAGCATCATCCATGAATTCCAGCAGCCTCTGATATGAAAGTCGCACAGACAACAGGCACTTCACGTAATTAAACAGCCAAGTAGGCAAACCCAGACAAAAGAGCCATAAGTTGTCAGCAGTCAGCTCATAAGGCTATATATCACGGCTGATATATAGCATGCCTGATGTTGTTGCCATCAGCAAAAAAAAAAAATTAAAAAAATAAGTTGGATTTTTTTGCTGAAGGTTTGGAGGTAGGGGGAGAGGGAGAGAGGAGCATTTAAACTTCTTCATCGTTGCTGATGCTGATAACAAGGACGGATCATTGGTTATGAAATTGGCAGCTTTAATCTCTCTTCCCAGCCTCATTTTTATACCGCACCATGGGATCTCCTCTTGAGGGGCTCGTACAGGATGGACTTGCAGGATTTACATGCGCCAGTTATGATGCCAGGGAGCACAGGGTTCCCCAACGCTAAACGACTGCAGCAATACCACCCAACCTCCTCTCCAAATTTTCGTCAGTCACGGGAAATAAGACAGGATTGCACCAGGCAATTTTTATTTAAATAGAGTGCCATTCCTAAGGAAAAGGAAAAACCCTGCAGAGTAGCGTAAGGGCAGCAGAAACTCCTTGCAGCAGGCCCAGGCCCGCCATACAATAGATGGAGAGACGTAAATAATTGAAGAGAATCATTTTGTAATGCTCTGACCCCTGAGCGTTGCACATCAGTCATGCGGATACCGTCTCTCTCCAACCCAGCCCGCCCAGTCCTCCACTTCGCCGTACGCACCATTAATGACCTTTTATGAGAATTAACTGATACTAACGCATCAGCTACAGATCTACTGCATTTTTAAAAAGCACCGGCGTAGTTCTACTTGTTTGCCCGCACAGATTAGTTTTGTAAAAACAGTTATCATGATTTAAGCAGCTGGTTATGGAAATGTCTGTTGAGCTGCATTTTCCGCCCTGTTCATGGAAAGCTTTAGAGGGTTGTCAAAAAAAGAAGGGTGGGATCCTGTTAAACTTGTAAAAGGAGCTAATTATGGCAAGTCTGTTGGCAGGTCCTGAGCTGAGGAGACTCAAAGACAGTGGGAAATTTAGATTTGGGGTTTTTTCTTTAGTTTGGTTCAGTTTGTTGCATGTGAGTGGATGGTTGAACCGAGAGGTGAATGGATGGGGAGGTGGATGGGTGAGTGGAGGAGTCTCCCGGTCCCTCCTGCGCCTGGGATGGGCTGCAGGGCAGAAGCACGGAGCAAAAAGATGTTCTCTGTCCCAAAGGGCACACAGTCAAGCCTGAAAATAAAACCATAAGCCTAAAGGCCTAAGTGAAAATAAAACAGAACAACTCTGCTCACGCTCTGGCTCAGAAATTCAGGTCACCGTAAACGGATGAGACATTTCCAGCATTTGTGTGTTCCCTGGTCATCCCAAAGGCTTTTCCCCTTCAAGATTTATTTACACACAGGAATGTAAGTGACCACGTTAGCAACGGCAACATGGTAGGTATTTCTATTGCGTGCTCCATGCCTGGTCCCTTGGCTCTTTATAAGCATTAGCTAAATAGACATCACTGCGTAATCGGTTTTGTACCGATTTTTCTGGTAGGGAAGCCAAGGCATTGATAGGTAAGTAATTTATCTAAGGTCGCATACACGTGGGGAGCAGAATGAGAGTTTCTGCTTGCAATGAGGGGTCCCGCTGAGGTGCAGGCATCTACAGGACAATTTCTGCGGGGAGGGCTACAAAGGCATCTGAGAAAAAAAACAGTGTCATAACAGGGAAAGGGAAGCAAAGAGCAAAAAGCCAAGGGAATTTCTGCTCTGGGGAGGGAATTCATGATAGGGTCATCTGTTCAAATACCTCCCTGCGCTGCCCAGCCTCTCTCAGGGACGTGGAGGGGAGAAAGCCCACGCTGCAGGAGCACCCATCCTTGCCGAGACGTCTTCGCCTGTGGAAACGAAGGGATGCTGAGTCACACCTCGGGTAAAAGCTGCACTCACACATCTGTCCAGGGTGGTTTAACACTGACAGCAGAGGGACAGAGTGGAAGACAAGCGGATAGATCCACCTAAAAGGCTTACCTTCTGGGTAACTGATTTATGTTACCTACCCTGTTTGAACCGACAACATGTTCATTTCAGAGGACAAAATTCTGGTGTAAGAAACAGGCTACCTTCATCGTGACTACTAATATTAACCAAAATTGCTAGATTTTTCGAATATAAGGAGAACAGAAAGCCGTTGAAGTTATTTGGCTCTCAGGAATTAGGGGTTTGGGATGGCTTCCATCTCTTACCCTTTGTGGATCAGTCAGAGCCTCCTCTTGGAAGAGGACCATAGAAGGAGAATTATCTCCCAAGAGTTGATCTCTCACAAATCATCACAGTAACAGCTCAAAGAAGGGCTCCTTGAACAGGCAATGGCCAAAATGTGGTCATCCAGCCTGCGGATCTAAGGATGAACACCCACTTTGGCAAAGCGTTGGGAAAGACCATTGCAAGACGGTGCACCTGGGTTCCTGGAGGATGCAGGGGAGTGGAGACATTTTTTAAAGAAAAGCTTCGTATCAGATGACTGTCCGACAAACGCTGGGTTTGCTTCTCAACATCCAACCATAACCCTTGGTTCAGCATTCAGGGAAGGGGGTGCAGCTGAGTGTGGCAGCACAGGCAGGCTGGACACTGAGGAAGAAGGCAGAAAGAATGGAAATTACCACCTATGAGATGCAAGAAAATGATGGAGAGCTTAATGCAGTCTAGGTGAAGGCACTGGAGAATCTCCATCCCAGATATCTGGTGGTAGAAAAGTAAATTAGACATTTAATTTTACAGCTTAAAAAGTGCTTTAACTTCAGTAAGGTGACAAAACCGGAACAAAATTTGGAGGGAAGAATGACTACAGAGGTAGGGCTGTGATCTTAAATCTAACTTGTTTTTTCCAAAGATAGACAGTGTCACTCGTGTTTAGCATATTGCTTTGATAAGAGACCTAACTTTTAGAAAAGGAAATGGAATAGGTGTCACTTATCCTTGCTTCGGAGAGGGATTAGCTGGATTAGTGAAGCTGGAGAAACTGGGGCTTAGAAAGGAAACTGCAAGGTGGTTACCTGTAGGGGAAATCAGAGTCCCCAGCAACGGAAGAAGTGCTGGACTGGGGATAGTTTGTTAGTGGGGCTCCTCAGGGATCATTTTTTCCGTAGTCATATTTAAAATGTCTGCGAGTGACCTTGGTACAAAACGTCGACATTTTCTAGTGATGTTTTCTGAAAAGACATTGTTCTGGGGAGGACTGACATGTTGTGTGGGAGGAGCCGGGTAACCTGGAAAATGGGATTAACAGAAACGGAGTAGCACTGCTGGCAGACAAGTTAACAACCTTCTGGTATCTTCTGGGAATGACTGAGAAGAAAAACCTGAGTGCATTCCTGACTGATACGGTCATGAAAAATGCAAATGAGTTATACCATGTAAAGAGATTTCCAAAAAGTCCTGCAAGAGTCGTTCATAGCGGGGTAGTCCTGCTGCAGAGAGCATTGCAAGGTCCAGCCAAAGCCAGATCCAAAGCCAGACGCCCAGACTCTCCTGGTCACAGAAGGGATTTGCTGTGAGCAACACACTGAAAAAGGAATATTCTGAGATAGTCAGTAGGGTAACAGCTCTCTTAGGAGAGAACCCAAATCGTAAGGCCATGGTGGGGAAAAGGAACAGCTTCTGTGACTGGGAGGCTTTCACAGTATTGTCTTGCCAGTGGAACACTAAGCCAATGAATCCATGGATGGATATGTGGGAAACCACACCAGGTTCCCCTACGCTGGCTTCTTGCAAACGCAGAGAACTTTGAATTGTTCCTATTCTAATAATAAATAGATAGATAGATAGATAGATAAATAGATAGATAGATAGATAGATAGATAGATAGATAGATAGATAGATAGATAGATAGATAGATAAATAGATAGATAGA
>JANZLQ010000079.1:79121729-79137313 GCA_026212715.1 Elanus axillaris | reverse complement strand
TAGATAGATAGATAGATAGATAGATAGATAGATAGATAGATAGATAGATAGATAGATAGATAGATAGATAGATAAATTTTAAAAGATGACTATTTTCAACAGAAATGGTCAGTCTATACTCTCTGAAGCAGGACTGCAAACAGCCAGGGGACAGGATGTGCCCAGAAGCGTCACAGGGATTGGGAATGTTTGCAAAACTTAAGTCTTCATCTGGCCTAGACTTCAGATGTGCTGTCGTTTGGGGAAAAATAAGTATGGCTTTGGTGAGAGCCTATATGTGGTTTGGGTTTCTTTCTGTTTAAGAATTTAACCTGGAAGAGTTAAGACCATGCTGGATTTCCCCAAAGGTCAGAGCCCTTAACAAATCATTCATCTGCCCAGCATTTATCTGGGAAAGTAAACGTTCTTCAGCAAATTAAATTCCTCCTTAATGGCAAACCTGGGCTTAAACCAGCAGCCCTCCAAACTCGAAGCAATTGTCAGGACAGCAGTGTGACCAAGCTGAACTATACAGCAAGAAGGCTTATCCCTTCCATATCAAATCAGCACAATTTTTTTTCTCGCTTCCTTGAACTTCATACTAAAACCTGAGTTGGTGTGCAGTCCAGATCAATACTGAAGTGAGCAGAAAGCAACAGGCAAATTCGTGATGGCTGGAAATCTTTCAAGAGCTTTTTATTTGCTTGAAGCTTCATCTGAGGCACAAAACAACACACCCCATATTTCTCCTTTCTTTGTCTTTTTTTTTTTTTTTAATGTAGTGGAAGTGTCCCTTTTTGGGGCATGGGATAATGCAAAACATCTTTGATACACTGAGCGTAAGTGTCAAAGAGAGAAAAGTTTCCCCTAGTTCTGGCTATGTTTCATATGAAATGTTGCATAGTAATCATAATTTATCATCATCTTCATATATTCTTATATAAGTAATACAAATCACCACAGTCAATTAATCAATCTGTAATTAGGAACTGACACGAACATTTACTACCATCAGGCATAATTTATATGATTACAGATGATTAAATAAAATGTAATTGAGTGAACAGGCAATTTGTTAAGCACATGTAAATTCAGCCATACCACCCCAGGCTGTGATCTTGTCAGATCTCAATAGCTAAACAGGGTCAGGATGGGTCAGTGTTTCGATGAGAAACCCCAAGGGAGAAACCCAGGTGCTGCAGGAAGGGGTGATGGTTAATAGGTAGCGCCTTCCTTGCTGAGATCGTGTTGGAAGCATAGTGTCTCTAACATGTTATTGGAGAGATGGACATAAGCTATTAAAGTGCTGCCTGAGCAGTTCTTGAGAGAGGTGGGAATTTGTCTCCTGGACTTGGGTTAATTTAATTTCAAGTAGAGCACACATCTGGCCAGTCACCGGCAGGAGACAGTAAACCATGGCACCCTGACACTTGCTGCTCTTCAGCGGAGCCAGAAGACATGTCACTCCGGTGATTTAGGCTGCCTAACTCAGATATCTCCATCTTCATTATTTAGGGAAGGGGGAGTCCTTTTAAAATAAGCACATAAATTCCTCTTCTGCCTAGTGGAGAGGGGCAGGTGCTCTTGAAAGCCAACCAGGGCAGGAACTGGCTGCCTAACTTGGGTGCTCAATCTCCCGCGAAGACATCTCTGCCCCTCCATTGACTGGATGGAGACGCTGGTCACATAGATCAGGACAACCGCTTCTTTGAAATACGGGCATAAATTGGATCTTGGTCCTAGATGTTTCTGCAGACCCTTGAGGTAGAACAAAGACTACAAGCCAGCCAAGGGCTGCCAGGCCCAAGAACAAGGAAATGAGAGTTTGTTCTTAGGGCTCCATCCAAAAACAGCTGACATCAGTAGACAGTCCCATGGGAACTGCTAAAAGCAACACTGGGAAAGTACTTCTCTTTTATTCTTTTGTATTTTTTATAGCATCAGGACCAAATCCAACTAAGTGAATGATTTCTTGAAAAGTTCAGCGTGTTTCCAAATTGGTTTTGGTCACACAGCCAGAGAAATGCAAGAGGTTTTCTTTAATTATTGCACAAAAATAAACTTGAATTATTAGGATCAATTCCATTTCTGTAGTCTTAAACAAGAATATTTTTGCCTCCTCTGTTTTTAGTTTCTGCATGGCTTATGCCAAGACATCTCATTTAAAATAATTAAAACCATTTGTTTTAATACAGTGCAGCAGTTTCTGCAGTGCTTTGCCTATTTATTTTTTGTGTGTTTTCCTCAAGTCCAGTGTCACTCCTAGTGGGAACTGGAGCAGATATCTGATAAATCAGAGGCATGAATGAAATCACTCATGGAAGGCAAGCAGACAGGCCAACTGGAGCTAAAACAAAACCATCTTTGATTATTAAATGGATACTTATGTAGATGGATAACCAGATGCGTTTGACGGTGGATGTGAAAAGCATGGGGGGGGTACCTCTGGATTAGAGCAGAAAGTAACACAAGCTTTCTTCTCCAAAACAATTAGTGAAATCACTTTCTGGACATTAAGAGCCCTGCATGTGCAACATTATATATTGGGCCTGTGCAACCAATTTGGGTCAGTATGATGTTTAAACTCTTAAGTGGTACCACTAATCTCCATTAATCTGACTTCAAAGATGAGACTTAATGCTCAGTACAAGAGACTAAGAGTTGTTAATGCATGTTCCTCAGCTGGAGCACTAACACATGACTCCTGCAGAAAGAACAAGATCTTCCAGGCTTGGCTGTGAGGGTTAAAAATAAACATCTATTTAGGGATCTCTCAAGAAGCGCTCTGTTCTGTGGGTTCTTTGCATCCAGTTGTGCCCTTTGCTACTGCAGGTGCAAGGATGGCCATGAGAATGTCCTCTCACTTGAGTTATTTTGTTCCCCTCTGAAAAAATACCTGGGATTGTGGCTTCCTTCTGCAGCCTACGTGATGAACTGCTGACCTCATTTAATGAGGAAGAGTTAGGGCAGCAAGCCACGGATTTACCCCAAAGCACAGGGGATGGAGAAAACAAGGTTGGTCAACCAAGATTTAATCTCAACCCCATGATTATCACTCAGGAACGACCACAGAAGCCAATTAAATGATGCTGGTCTAAAGCACCTAAATGAGAAGAAAATCTCTGGGGAGCAATATCATGCTAGAAAAACAGCTTTGAAAATTCTCCTCTTTTTGTTGTTCCAGTGCAATATGTGGTTTCATGATGGATCTCAGAAGCGAGTGTAAGGAGTCACCACTCTGGCTGAGTAGGATTACTCCATATAATATTTTTCTTTACGTTCTTGGGAGAAAAGCATCACTTCTGTTAAAAATAACAAAATATCACCTTTCTTTAATTCCACAAGTTTTGGAAATAGACTCAGTTCTCCTTGCATTTTTCCAACATTTGTTACTGAAATATTTCCCAAAGCAATTCATTAGAATTTATCAAAACCAGGGAGACAGAGGTATTATAAGAAAAATGACAACACCTTTTTCAATTAAAGTACTGTTGATTCAAAAATAAAAGCTACACATGGTTTACAAAACAGAAGTAACAGCTATGTTTTCAACCTCAGACTTTCTGTCTGAATAATTTTGAGCAGCTTTACTGGAAGATATGCCTGGGAGAAAAGGTCCTGTCTAATTGTGTTGCCAACCCAAAAGCCTTATTGTGTAAATGGTTTGAGATCTTTTCAAGAAAGGCATAAGCATCCAAATGCCAAGCTGTAAAACTCAAGTAAAAACTAAATGGTACTTAATCTGTGCCTTGCTGAGACAGAGTTGTCTAGAAATCAAGAAGAATGTTGAAAAACGTCTAGCTTGTGTAAAAAATCCTCTGATTTCAACAGAGAAACAGAGAGGGAAGCTTTAACTGGAGTAGTCTCCCCAGGTCATGTGCCAGGCATATAACCAGAACCAGCACGAGCTCCCAGTCTGAGCCTGACCATGGCTTTTCTCGTATCAGTGACAGCTTTGCCTTTGACTTGTGTCTCTTGTCCTCCCACCTATTGTGCTTCTCATCTGAACGTCGGCAGACTGTTAAGTAAGATTTCATAAAATTGCTGAAATTCTCACTTGTCCCCCAGGAGTGTACCACGGGAGACAGTCACCGTGAAAAAGTTCCTAGGATCCATGAATAAACAATCTTGTTATTCTCTGCCTTCCTTGGAGATTTCTACGTCTGCTGCTGAAATGGTTCGAGTGCTGCAAACTAATTATAAAATTATTTAGTTAATAAAGGCAGGTAGGAAAGTTTCTAATTATCCCTATGATAAAACTCTCCTGCATCTGTAGGATTTGTCTTACCCTGCAGCAAGTTGGGACCCATCTCCTGCAGCTCAGGCTGTGCAGAATCAGCCCAGCGGGTGGGGTGGGATTTGGCTCCATGTGCAGACACGCGGGACTCAATCCAGCCGCCTTAATCCAAGGGTCCAGCCACGTCAGAGGGGAGCCTGGTCATCTCACCTGGCCCTAGCTCTTGCTCGAGAAGGACACTGCCGCCTCACAATCCTCTCCTATCCGATACTCCAGATCGCCCTGGACCTCTCACCTGGCAGTAGATACTTAATGTTTTAGCATCCAGACCGATTGCTTGTACCACTTCAATCTCCATCGGCTCTGCTGGCAGCTGGGACCCCAGTGCATATACAGACACCTATGTGTCTCCACCGACAAGAGCAATTCACTTCTCTGTCTATGTGCATCATCTAAATGCATAATATAGGCATAACACATAGTATATAGGCGTAACGCATACTACAGGCAATGAAGATACATGTCCTTCAACTATGGCTCACATTACCTGCCTTGGATACATCACTCCAAAAATGTTCCTCAACACAGACGTAGCCCAGACTCCGCAGGCTTGATTCAGCTGTCGAAAAGGCATGCATGGTGTTAGACAGACAGCCCGGGGTGGGACAAACATCCATGTGGGGTTGACGATCTGAGACGGGTCAACAGGGTAGCTGACAGGCCAAGGAGCACACCCTGGTGGGGTTCAAATGGCACCAGACGCTTAGCCGCTTGTTGAAGGCAGCTATCCAAATTTTAGGTGGTCCCCTTAGAGGGGTTCCATCATTAAATCGGTTGCAAAACTTCTGCTGGCTTCAGCCCAGCCAGGACTTCACATCGTAACTAGTTCCTATTGATTATGAACAGAAACTGAGCACAGGTCTTGCTAAAGTGAGATCACATGAAGCGTTTCTTCTATGCCTTCCCCAAGGAATTTTGCTTTCCCCTTGCATTTCCTATTGGGAATCTCATTTTTTGATCTACTTTTGTGGGAGACAAAGGTCACCTCCCCAGCTGAGGGCAGGCTGCCTGGGTTTGACATGTGCTGTTAAATGACAGTGTGTCAAAGCATAAAAAAAAAGACGTTGGCTGAAGTTTTACATGGAGTTTTACAAGGTAGTAATGTAGACTATGAGCTGGTGCATTTAGGCGTCTGGGTGGGGAAATGTATGAAAAATGCATGAGAGGTTTGTGTAAGAAATGCAGTTCACTGGTGTTTCATATTCATTATTCTCCTTTTCAATGAAATTATCCTAAGGAATTTTTTTTTGGAGCTGAAGAGAAAGCACGTGCTCAGTAAGTGAGTTCAGCCGCAGATTTCAGGGTCCTTAAGTACTCATTGACACAAGAGGCGACGACAGCTCTGCAGGAACCTTTATGGGTCTCTCAGGGTTGTTGGTTTTTTAAGCCTGTGTATTATGGATTTCCACAACAGGTGTTAACAGCTCAAGGCATCTTAATGCCTATTGGATTAAACAATGCACATTTTTAAAATTGCATGAAGTCTCTCCCACTGGGGAAATGCTATCCTTTCTGCCTTTACTTTTTAAACAAAAATAAAGCATGTATTACAAAAAATTACCAAAGAAATGGCTAAAATCCACCCCCAAAGCGACACAGAAGTTGAGCTGAAATTCTGTGTTTACCTCACTCCTCCTTTATCCAAGTCCTGAGGCTCCTGGGGCAGATGAGAGCAGCAAGCGAGTGGGTATGACCACATGCGCAGTGAGGAGAGGTCAGGAGTGGTTATAGAGAGTGGGACACTGGGACAAAACCACCGGTTAAACCAGTTAAATATAGGATCTTTCATGTTCTTGCGCCACTTAAGCCAGCGTACACCAGCTAAAAGTCTGAGCCAGAGCTTTGGTGGAAAAAGAACACGAGTGAATGAACCCATTATTAGGAGTGAGGAGAAACCGGCATCTCCTGGAGGGTCCAACCAGCCCCGGTGGGGGACAACCACTGGCCACAGTGCGTCCCAACTGGGCACGGCTGTCTTCAGGTGATCCCCTCGGGGCTCTGGAGCCCCCACTCAGGCAGAGGTGTCCACCCTGATGCCCGTGTGTGGTCGGTCAGACGTGGGGGCACGTGGCCGGCACAGCAAAGCAGAAGGTACGGATCAGGCCATGCTCGGCGTGGGCAAGAGCAGAGCCCAGCCCTGAACTTCCTCTCCTGGGAGCTAACGTTCTCCTTGGACACCCGTTTTGGAGAGCTCTTCTGCAAAAAGTGGGGTGTGCTTGGTTAAAAGTTTGGCCTTCATTGGGGCATTAATTGTGGGTCTACAAGCGTTTATTAATGCCCTGTTGATAGCCAACAGTGAAGCGCTGCTGCCCCCCCCCCTTTGCAATATGCAAACAGTGGTGATTAAGCACCAGATTAAACATCTTCATGAATATTTAAAAGGCTGTTTTTGAAAGTTTCCTGTCCTTTTACACTAATAGCCCCATTAAAACCTGTTTACAAGCCAGTCATGAGAGTAACTGTGTGCACTTAAAACACGAGAGAGTTCCCCTAGAGGAGTGCTTTAACCACGTGAGAATGGCAGCTGATCAATAGGGATCTTAAAGTAAGACTGTCTGCCTAAACCCAATGGAAACAACCCTTAGAATATAGATATAAAGAGCTGGCAAGTGCCCAACTGGTTAATTAGGAAGGCAAAACGGTAATGATAACAACGATAATATTTGCTTGAAGGTCCAGCTGTCCTGGTCCTGGGTGTCTGGCTGCCGCGGGACTTCGCAGAAGCTGCCTTAAAGATGTTAACAGCAGCCAGGAAAAGGCCAGGGAAAGTTTTAAATAAACTCAACAGCTTCGTGTTTCCTGGGTCTTCTTATTTTTTACACATCAGCTTCTGACTGCACGCAGCCAGAGCCTACAACGGGGATGCAGATACCGTACGATAGCTATTAATAATTCATGCAATCTGCATGTTACGTTGAAGTATGGTAGAATAAACACAAGTCTTACATATATAGGGTGTATATCCATAATAGAAGAGGTGGTCACATTCAATCGGTGCTGTAAACCCCAAATTTAAATCTAAGGCACTGAACCCGTTTACGTGGACATTACTCTTGGCCTGCTCTCTGTTACTCACCATACGTTATATCGCAATCACTTTGTTGCCTTGTTCTGAGTTAAGGGGCCATGAAGCAGAAGGTGTTTGAGTTCAGCGTGGGAGGTAGGTGCTTTAAATACCGTGAAAAAACTGGGCCTTTGTGTCTGTTCTAGTGCTACCGAGAGCACTGGAAAGAAATCTATTGACATCAATGGGCTTTGGATTAGGCTCCTGCTGTGTTATTAAGTGAATTATTAATTATTAATAATAACATAACAGAAATCACATGTTGCCTTATTCAACCATTCAATTTTGCCTTATGTGGGGGTTTTTGAAAATACGGTCGCTGAGTTTAAATACAAGTGTGGATTGATTGTTCGGCCTCCTTACTCATTGCCAAGGAGAGAGTATGCTTACATATGGGTGTCCAGTTTTAAATGAATATTGATTGACTGAAATTCATGCCGTCTGCTTCAGTTTAACTGTTTGGCAAAACTAGAGATGTCAATAAAACTGGATTGAATTTTGAACGGTATTAAAACTTTCTGGAGCCAAGGTAATCATGATGGAAAAAAGTAATAAACGGCTGGAAACCTTACAAGCATGGGGCTTTTCCTACTGCTGTGAAGCCCTCTGGGGTTAGGGGTGTTTAGACCCGATGTTAAAAGAGCTGGAGAGCTGCTAACAGTCTTTCTGCTCCTTTGGCTGCAGCAAATATAAATAGGCAAAGTAGATGCTCTTCCTAAAGCTTGGCCAAAGGAACACATTTATAATGTTTCTTCAGATAATAAGGTTTGGGAAAGTGCCACCCCTTCGAGCGAGTGGCAGCTGACTGCATCTCCAGGAGAACTTCCCTGAGTTTGCCCCCCTGAGACTGGCATTTGCCTGTCCCGGCTCCCTAAGGAGGGACCACGTATCTGCCTTATCTGCAGGAGAAGTGGCATTTGGCAGAGTGGGGAGCAGAGAGCTTGGGAAGAGCGGGAGGCTCTCACCACGTAGTATTTTTGGGCTTAATTCCTGGGACAGGAATTCATGGGGTAAGAGCACAGTGCTTTGTCCAGCCATCTGCATCTTCACTGCGTCCCAGTGCCCCAGCAACTTTTATTGCACTTTTCTGCTTAGTTATGGTCATTATTATTTACTTATCCATGTGTCAGTGCACTTAGTGCAACTGAAGTGCAGTGAAATTAAGGCACTGATCCCCCCAAATTGTTATCCTATTTCTAAATGGTTCCCTTGAGGATTTGTCCTATGGATCATGAATCCATATCCCGCAAATTTAGCCCTGTGAAGGTTAGGCTGCTGAATCCAGCAGCTATCCAGACACCAGAGTTGCCTTCTACTGCCCTACAATGGTGAATTGAGGGCACTTAGGTTTGCGCTGGGAAAAACTTGGGCAATTAATACGAAGAGAGATAAATCCACTTACATGGCTTATACAAGATGGTGCGTAACAGCTGGCAGCAAAGCAAGGAGTTGAATCGGACTGCCTTGTAGGTTTGATGTGTACCCCAATCCTGGACAAGGACTTCAACCATCCACCCCAGTTTTGGGCTGGACCTGTGGAAAGAGACAACTCTACAGTGATCTAGCAAGGCCAGGCTCAAAGGACGGTGCCCTGCAGTACAAAAAGCAGCAGGACTGCAGAGAGCTTGAAGACACCTCTTCAAAAACCCTCTCACATCTTCTCTGCAGTGGGTTTTTCCGGGGAATGGGGCTGTGACTTAATAAAATAACACCAGGAAAGCCAGTTGATACTATCTTCTTGTTTCTACTGCTGCAGAGCTGTCAAAACTAGTGTCTGTGTTTATTACCTACCAATTAATTAACAATCATGAATGAAAGCAGATGGGAAAAACATTAATTTCTGGGCCAAACTAGGCTGCAATGGTACTCCTTTGAAATTAGCTATGTGCTTGCTTGATTTCTAAACATCAGCTCACCAATGTATGTTAGCGTTGCTGTGAAATAAGAGGCCTTGTTTAAGGTACCTGATAAAGGGACTTACTTGCTCACAAGGATAAGTTAGGGACAAATCCTTGTCTTTTTTTTTTCTGATGTTAAAAGCCTCTGAAGATATTGTTAAGCCCCTTCTCTGCATTTCTCTGTTGTGATGAGGAACACTCATCTTGTGAAGGCAGAAAATTTTGTTCCCCCTGGAGCATTTCACTATTGGAGGTTGGAAGGTGACCCTGGAGACAGATGCGTTATCACAAATAAAAGGATGCTAAACTGTGGTGGAGGACCTGGAATAGGAGGCAGGGCGTGAAGAAAGGGAAGATGCTGGAAAATGGGAATTACACTGATTCCGCCACTGGTGAAAACTCACTACCCCTTGAAATTGCTATTACTCCACTGAAGTCCCGGATTCTGGAAATACCTGAATGATAACTATTGGGATGGCAGCAACAAAAGAAACAGCAAGGTAGAAGTGGAGGTGATCAGGCAAGCCAATGACAAGGCAGAAGCCATCAGCTTGCCTAGGTGAGTGGTCCTAACCCCGGGTGGGAGATGGTGGGAGCATCAGGCAGCAGAAAGAGCTGTGGGGCTGAGAAAGGCTTGGACCGGGAGGCACAGGGGCTATTTCAGGAGTAACAATGAAGGACTGAGGGGCAGAGGTGGCTCTGGGAAAGGGTTAAAGTCCTTGGGCTCCAGGATATGGAATATGAGATTTTGGAGAAGGAAGATGGGTGCAGGAGGACAGAGGTTGGAGGTGACAGGCATCCCCGCTGAATATTCACCCAGGCAATTTTAACCAGGACCATAATTTGGGGTTACATGAGTTGCGAATCATTGTAGCTCCTACCCCACCACATCCCTGTTTTGCTTCTTGAAAGCCCTTATCTCTAACTGCTGGTTAGAGGGCTTGTAGGCCATGGCTGTCCTGGGTCTGCAACACGTGTATGGGAAAATCCTTTAAAATATATCTGAATTGATAGGAGAAGGGAAAAAACTCTCTGCTGCCTTTTGTATACTTACCTATCAAAAGCCAACCCTGTTGGCTTTTCTTTTTTGGTCTGAAGAGAAGTTATTCCTGTTGGTAGGTTGAAAAATGTGGGATCTTTTTATTTGTACTCAGTATTAACACCGATAAGTAGATGGTTTCAGCTCTGGGCAGCAGAGAGTGGAGCTTTGTTCTTCTTTTTCCCAGCAATCGACATAACAGGTGGGAGCACCATGTCTGAAGTATCATGAGCAACCATCCTTCTCACTCCAGGCTCCTCAAGAGTGTCCACTATGGAAAAAAAAATAAAATGTTGAGAATAGAGGAAGAGGTAAACAGGGGGGAGCTCACAGTGAAAGAGCTCAACGGCACGTACTAGTTCCTGAGGGACCAGAAACAGGATCTGCCTGGGAGTGATATTGGGTGCATGTGGTAGGATGGTAGCTCCACAGGTTGGAGAGCGTTGATACTAATAGTAAATGAAACAACAGGAGGAAGTTTGGTAGTAAGAGTAATAGCAGTGATACCAAAGGGCTGTATGGTAATAACTGGACATGGGAATATATATCATGACTTTAAAGAAATCTTCAATCATGTGAATTTAGTAATTCTGAGTACTTAGAGAGAACCATTTTTTGTGATATTGAATGCAAGTCAGTGGCTGGATGAGCTAAATGGAATCTGTGTGTCACCCAAAGGGCAGGGCAGATACATGCTTGGGTTACACTTAATAATGTGGTATTAAAATTATATATGTCAAATTATTCTGTATATAATCAAACCACACGTCACCACCAACAGGATATTCCCGAACTGCCTGAAGTAGAGGGACAGGCTAGCATGAGATGAAATTCTTCTTTTTCAGACAAAAATTCCAGATGAATTGGGTAAATTTTATAATAGGTGTAGATGCCATAAAATGCGCTGCTGCCCGCTTTGAAATTCTCCTGTGTCCATTATAGAGATTGACTCTGATGGGTAGATGCTAGGTGCCTAAATTTGACAAACAAATTGGGACGAGCTTTTTCCTTTAAATGCTTCCAGATTTGTCAAAGGAACAGATCGGAAGGTGGATTGATCTCACAGCCATGACCCTGAAATTGGATTGTTCCAAGAGGTAAGTGCATAGGATCCACTCCCTTGGCTGAGTTAAGGGTAGAGACCGGAGATAGTTATTATTGACTTGCTTTCAGTGTCACAGGGGCTTTTGGCTTGAGTTTTCACTAATAAGTAGCTGATTTTATGAAATGCTCTGTGCTCAGCACGCTATAGGTGTATATGTGACCGAGAAGAATCACGCTGTTGGACGTCAACAGTGAGGACATCTGCAATGAGGTGAGGCATCCCACTCTGCGGCTGGGATGCTGCAAAGTCCGTTCGGCAAATGTCCTTGCTCCGTGACCCAGAAACTCTTGATTGCCTCCAAACTACCCTGGGACCTTTTACTGAACTGCCCCTGATAATCAGTACGGTGATAATCTCTCCACTGAAGAGAAATGCATGGATGGATGGATGGATGGATGGATGGATGGATGGACAGATGGAATGAGTGACACCCACTGGATTTCATGATTCTTTTTTTAATCTAGTCCTTCTCACCATGATATATGTATTTTTAAACGAATCTGTAATATTCCCCAGAATGACTCTTAGAAATAAAAAGTCCCATTCATTTCAATGAGTGTTGGACCAGGCTCTGTATTAAGCCAGTATCTCCCAGTTGGCTCCTGCAGACCACTGGGTCCACAGCACCGTAAGAGCCAGTCCAAAGCTGTCCACATGCTAATAATTAACACCTCTTTCACAGCATCTTTATGGTGCATGAAATTAAAATTTGGATGACAAGGAGGAAAGACCGGCAGCAGTCCCCTGTCCCAATGAGTCTGGAAATGCCTGAACCAAATCATGTAGTTACTACATGGTTCCTAAGTTCTTGGGAATATTTCATTTTATGTAGCTTTTCAAAGATGCTTTTAGCTACAATTGATCTTTTTTTTTCTTCCTCAACTGCACTATGAAGAAGTGCTAGTGAAAGCTAAGATATGGGAGAGTTTTTAACTCAACTACATTTTATAAAACCTCTCTGAGATGCTGGTAGATAAATTATACTCCCTAAACACATTTGCACACATACATCCTTTCCAGGTGCATAAACTGAGACTTAAAGAAGAGGTCGTATTTTTCCAACTTGGGTACCTCAACTGAGGAATCCCAATCCAAAGGAGACTGATTTTCAGAAATGCCCAGTCTGGACAGATGGGCAGCGAACCAGATTACTCACAGGGCACTCTTATTTGAGAGCTTATCTTTAAAATGTTGGCCTATAAATGGCTCTCCGCTAGGTCACGCAATAGTTCATTGAACTAAAGAGTAAAATTCCAGGTTTCTGGGTGTCCTCTGGCATGATCATACCGCTATATCTTACCCCACAAATACGGTTATTTGAGGAGTTATCTCAGTGATTCTGTTTTTCAGACCAAAATAGAGAATTCCAGGCTTGAAAAGTCAGTAGATGCCTTCACCATAACTTGATCCAGTGCCCAAAAGTGTTTCCATTTGCTTGGTCTATTGGCTCCCAGCGTGACAGCCTGGGAGTTTTAGCACAAATACCTGCTTGGAGCAGACTGGTCTGACCTCGAGAATCTGACCTCAGACAAAAAGCTACTCATGATATTGGTTAAGAAAAGGAAGGGAGGGATTTTTAAGCCGTGAGTCCTACAGCCACTCTTTTCAGAAGGAAAAATAATTCCCTCCATCTTTAAAATAACTGTTTAAAAAGAGCGGGTACCTGGTGTAGTTACCTTACATGCTGAAGTAGCAATTAAACTGCTTGAAATAGCTTTTCAGGAGGAGAGAATTGAAACCTTCCTGTGCCTGCTCCAGGCCCTCCCCTTAATTCACCAGGTACCATTAAAAGGGGAGGACCAACATTGCGATAATATTGCGACATCGCTTGCAAATCACACCTACAACCCTTATAAAACCGATGGAACTTCCTCAGCTGGAAGCAGGGGCTTCGCTCTTCGAAAGAGAGCTTTGCCTTTCTAAATTTGTCCTGGGTTGCTGGACAAAGGGTGGCCGTGAATTTTGGATTTGTCATCCTAGTTCAGCTTTGAAGGTGCAAGTGCTAACCTGCCTCCCCACCGGCTGATCCCGCTGGTTCCTGAGCCCCCGGTTTCACTTCAACGGGAGTCTCAGCTGCGCAGAGGAGAGCCTTTAATGGATTAAACAATCGGAGCAAAGACATATAAAGTGTACATCTATAGCGTGCCCGTCCGTGAGTCCACATCCACGCGTACATGCATTCATACACACAGAGGTACAGGGTGAGAGGAAACGGGAAAACGTCCAGGTAAATTTTTGCAAAAGGTTTCCTTCCTAATGTTGAGCTTCGTGCAGCAGCACGATGTATATATCCTTTATTTCTGCATCATTTCTGTGCCGTGGTCAAAGAGTATTAGAGGATACGTTTCTGTTCTAAATTACATCTGGGTAAATCCAGAGGAATTCCCCTGAGCCACGTTTGCCTCTAAGATTTTGCCTTCGTGGGGACACTCAGGAAAATAACCCAAATTAGCTGAAGGTGAGAATTTAAAAGTGGATTAATTAAACTGCATGAAACCCCTGTGAAGGTTGTTCTTATTCAGAATTCAGGTGGTCTTCATTCAATTTAATTTAATTCACTTTGGAAATTAATTCAGATTAATTGTCCTAACAGTTTTTATGTACCTATTCTAGATTAACACTGGGGTAATAAAATGAATCGTAGCCCACTGGCTTCAAGTTGATTTTTAGATTTATACGAGGAAGCTCTGGAGAGAGATTGTCCCCTGTGTGTCCAGAAGCCAGCGCTTTCCTAGTCAAGACAAAGGAGTGGGGGATGTTTCTGGAAATAGATAAGCAATATTCTTTTAGCTTTTGGGGCAGTTTGTTTAAAGATCTGGTAATAAAAAGGAGGTGACGATGGCAACACAGCAACAGGTTAAATACCACTGCTTTTGAGCCCTGAGGAGGGAGCCCACAGAGTTGCCTTTCCCTGGGGCCTCATCCTCCAGTTATGACCTTTTTTTTTTGGGGGAAAAAAAAAAAAATCCTTTAACATCAAGAGGAACAATATCCACATCTCCTAATTCCAGACAATCCGATTTTGCAAGCCTGGAGCCAAATGAAAATCAAGACTACAGTAAAGAGGGCCTGCTATTTGAAAAAAGAAAAACTGCTTTAAAGAGATAACTGCTCAAAATCTACTCCCTAAAGGAGGAGACTCTTATTAAGGGCTTCTTCTTGAGATGTCTGCCTAAAGGCTTCTTCAGAAGGGATTTAGTCGTTCATAACTCAGATTGGGAGTTTGAAGCCCCCTTTTTACTATATAGTAGCTCTGAGGTCCTGTCCCTGCTTCCTTCCAGGGAGCTGGGGGTAAGCCTGGGGGGGGACGGACACACAGCAGAGGTGACATCTGCCCACCCGCAGCCCCGCCAGGCTGGGGCCACTGCAAGGAGCCCAGCCAAACAGGGAGGCAAAAAAAATCAGGGCTGCTGAATTTGTCTGGGATCAGGCAAACACTGCTGTGTTAAAGAAAAAACAAAACAAAAAAACAAAACAAAAAAAAAAAAAAACAAAATAAACCAAACAGAACTCATCAAAAAGAAAAACAACCAGAAAAATAGCCCAAACACCACCCAAACTTGTTTCTGAAAGGCTTTTAGCAGTTTTTTGTGTCTTTGAAGCACCTGGCACTAGCAAAGGGGGATAGGACTGAACCAGCTCCTGTCTGCTAAATCCTTTTGCATATTCAGATTTTAATGTCAAATAGAGCTTACCAAAAAAAAAAAAAAAAAAAAAATGAAGTAACTTTCAATAGGTCTGGAAAAATAAATGCAACCTCCAGCAGGTTGGAGCTGTGATAAAACAGTAACTGAGCTCATAATGTAAATAATAAAAAGTAGCAATACTAGTGGGTTGGGATTTGGGGAAGGGGGGGGTGTCCAGCCCGGACCTCCTCAAAACCACCCCCCAGACATTGCGTTTTGGAATAAAAACGCTTTAATCCTTATTGGGGCAGCAAGAAACTTTAAATCCCTGCTCTGCCACTGGTCATCCCGGGGCTGGGGAACAGGTCCGCACTCACCACCCGGGACTCCGGGGACAAAGCAAAGGGAAATTCGGCCCCCCTCCCTAAAAAAAAGAACAAAGAAAAAAAAAAAAACAACAATGTTTTGCTGCCGTGACCCCCGGAGCAGCTCCCAAACGGCAGCGCAAAGGTGCGGAGAGATGCGCAGGGTGACGCGGAGCCGGGCGCGCCCCAGCTCGGCAGGGAGAGCTCTGGC
>JANZLQ010000079.1:79069414-79106914 GCA_026212715.1 Elanus axillaris | reverse complement strand
CTGTTTTAAACTTTACAAATGAGGGTTTATCCGTGCAAAAAAAGTAGTTTGTTTTAAAGTTAGACCACTTTCGGGGCAAATTAACTTTTGAAGCTCCAGATTTTCTAAGACATATCAGCCCCTGTACAGAAGAGCACTCAGAAGATGCCTTTTGAGTTCCCTAAAATAGGCATGTTTTCCCAAGTCCAGATTATCCTATTGATTATTTCCCCCAAAAGCGGCATGAATATGCGCGATGCATGGGTTTTTTCAGTACGGGTAGGATTTCTTCAGGACATACACAAGAACTATGTGTGTCTTAAAGCAAGTAATTAATTTCAAATACAGATGGAGCCTTTCTAGCTCTGAAGTCTGCCGGTTCACATCTGCCTGTATTTTTTATATATATATATATATATATATATATATATATTTATACCCAGAAGACACCGACATCTTCACTGCTGCGATCTTTGTGTCTGCAGACAGAGCTCTCTCCAGTTAAAAATACCGGTGAACGTTTAAGTTACGGCTGACTGTCGATGCTGCGGGCCGCGTAATGGTAAAGCTCACCTGGTAGGAGTGAGCTGCAGAGCTGGTTGGCAGACATGGCGTGCTCTGCGATACTGAAGTACTGTCCAGGAATAATAGGGCTGACGCTGAGACACAGGCGAGTGGATGATTTTCGTTGACACGGTCTGGCACTGCGGACGTAGTGAGAATTGTAGAGAGTATGAGTCAAGGACAAGGCACAGGGCTGAGAATCAGGAGAGCGGAGTTATATTCCCGGTCCATCGGAGCTCTGCGCTGGGCAAGCCGGGTTCCCGTTGACGTAGCTGAGTTGTCCAGGCCAGCATGGAAGTTTTTAGCTGATGTTTGAAGAGCGCTTTGAGAGCTTCCTGAGGAAGGATTGCAGGAGGTTGCTCTAGGTGGCACAGCATGAAGAGGTAACCTGGCTATGTCTGGTTCGGTTTCATACAAGGAGGGAAATGTGCATTTCTTCTGAGCAGAATAGATTTAGAAATGTGTCTGTTTGTTTCTTGTGTTAAAAATTCAAATCTTAACCACTCCAGTGGGTGTAGAGCTAATAAAATGGTGGCATCACAAGAGAGGAGATTGTGTCAAGGTACAAATTGGGATGTCTGTTTTTTTAGAGTACTGATGAAGTAAATTTGAGGTGTATCTACTTAACAGGCATCACTTCTGCTTTCCTCCATGGGTGGATGTTCGCATTCCAGGTTAAGAAAGCTATTTGTGTAAAATACAACCCGTGTACCTTTATTCCAGAATAATAACGTCTGTGCACCTGAGCTAATCGGGAAGAACAGAGGTACCAAAAGCTTTAGCTGAGGCAGTTTAAACTGGCTATGAATACTTCATCCCCTTTTCCCCCTAGCTAATAGATGGTCGAGGTATACTTTAATTTTTTTCTGAATAAACTGAACTAGGCCTCTCTTAAAGAAAACCTAGGTGTCTGTGACAGGGAGGGGGGGTTGGACAGCTTTCAGTGTTACTGTTTTAAATGCTGCTACAAGTTTGCGTGCAGACAAGGCCCAGGAGAGTTATGGTGGAGCTATTAGAAGGGGAAGTGATTTTTTCTTAGACTGATTAAAATTCTTTGGGCTTTCTGTTTGTTTGTTTTTAAACACCTATTTAGCTTTTAATTAACATTTAAGAGAAAGGAAGCTGGTTAAATATTCAATACCTCCTCCCTTTCAATTAAGGTAGAACAGTACACAGTGCATGATGAGGCCTCTGGGAAGTATGGAAAACTGGAGAAGAGCAGGCTCCTGATTATCATTTTCAGGGGGACTGGAAAGGTGAAACCCATCTGATTATTATTAACAATAAGAATGTTGAGGCTTTTTTTTGAACATGCAGTTATTCTTTAAAATTGTATATGCTGGGGTTTGCCTTGTAATACCTTCAGTTTTCCCATCCTGTTTTTTACTTCTTTTGGGCGCGAGGATGGGGGATTTTCTAATAAGCCTTTTTGGTAGCTTAGTAGGGAAGCTGCAGGTGCTGGAGAAGTTATTCTTCATGCTACATGCCTTTATTTTCATTTTGATGCAGTTCATTCAGTCCTGGCAAGTCGGCAGCCTCAAACCATGCCGTGCTGAAAGCTCGACCGAGCAAGTGGCAAAGAGCTGTGTTGCTGCCATGCTCTCTGCTAGGATCTAGTCTTTTCTCTTTTTATTTCCTTCCCCTTGAAAAATCCACTCACCTTCTGTCTGTGAGTCTGTTATCCCTCAAAGTTGTACATAAAACATTCAGAAAAGAATGCCTCAATGGAAGACATTGTTTGGAAAAATATACTGGTATTTATAATTCAATAAATACCCTTCTTAAATTTCTTCTTTTTGATTTTGTGTATTCTAATTTATCTAACAAAAGACTTCTGTTGACAGTCCTGTTTAAAACAGAATTATATTAACTAAAAATATAAAGACCTTTTTACATTATGGAAACGCCTCAAACCACTGCCCAAAAGGTGATGTATTTTTAAGCTTGCTGTTTCTTTTAGTGTGGTGAGACAGCTGACTTCTAGAAAATACTTTGTTTATATCAAATATAATACAATTATTTTTTTTTTAATCATTGTGTTATGTAAGCAGATTTTTAAAATGGAGTGGTTGGCTCCAGATATCACCTGTGTAAATGTATATGCCTGAATGAGTGGTTGCCTTTTTTTTTTTTTTTTTTATTAAGGAATGAAAAGATAGTGGATGCTAAAATGCATAGCTGTTGGATATGTTTCATATGCTGTGACTTCAGGTTTTACTGGATGTAAGAATGCATTGATTTTTAAAAACAGAAATAAAATGTTTTGCAGAAAGATTTCTGGCTGTATCTAAAGTAAGACTTTCCAATTCAACTTTAAAATTAGCTTATTGTGATGACCTACTATCAAATGCATGGTGACAGTATGAGTTTTTTAAGTAGCTGCTCTCTTACTTCTTGTGTGGTGACCTATTCAGTGCTATGGCTTTTTATTTTCAAAAAATCCCAAGGTATATCCTCCATGATTCTTTCTTCCAAAGACATTAACACGAGTGGCTTTTCATGTATGTCTGTCTTGTGATTACTCATCAGCAGAGTTAATGATGTATATTTACTAGCTGGACTAAAATAAGAATTAGTCCAATTAGTTCAGTAATTGGTTATCTACCAACTATTTTCTTAATTATTGAGAGTCCATTTCTACTTCAGCTGTAAATAACAGAAAATCTCCCCTTAATTTCTGCTAAAGTGGTATTTTTTCTTTTAAAAACATTTTTTTCATAGCTTTTTTTTTCTATTCATAGAAATTAGAGGAAAATTTCATAGTTCCAGAGGATAAGGCAAATAATATCTTCTGTCAGAAAGTTCATATTTTAAGTCAAACTGTCATCCATGTGAACTGAAAACCTTGTGAAGATGTATTTTACTTTATTGCATTTGTAAAGGAAAAAGAGTGAAAGAAGTAGCATGCATGTATCTGGAAATAGTCAAATTCTATTATGTAGAAAATTCTTTACTACTGTATGATTAAAAGTTATGTGAGCAACCTAAGACAGAAGTCTCTGAATTGGTTGACCTCAGAGGTGTATCCTTTAGATGCAAATACCACTAATGTCAATTTTATCTCAGCTGGATATAAATTATATCCAGTTTCAACAAGGCCATGCCATAGAGCTCTAGAACGTGATAAAGAGCTGACAAAGGCAAAGAGGCTGCTGGAAAAAGGATTTTGTGGGTGGATTTTGGAACAGGGTCCTTCCTGCCCAGCTAGATAGCGTGGATTTCGCGTTGCGAGGAGGGGAGGTGAGACTGTGGAGAAGGCTCTGTCCCTTTCTCAGCTTGCTCCTAGTCATTCTCCGATAAGAGCATCTTCAAGAGGGGCTAGAGGGAAAGCAGGGATCAGTTCGGCAGGCAACGTGCAAGAGGAACTAGCTCTCGTAGGCATCAAGGAGATACTGGGTCTTGTCTGCAGGAGGGGCCATGGTGTAGGTTGATACTAAACTAGAAGCAAAACAAAGTCTTGCAAACATTTGTGGTACACACCAAGAGATACGTAGATAAACCTCAATCTTACTCTTTCTGTATATTTTTTTCCCTCTAGGTTCTCTGAAGCAGTTGCATAGTAAGCACAATACTGATGTAAAACAGTATCAGAAAATCAATAACTTTTTTCTTTTTCTTTTTTAAGGCGAACACACACAAGAAACAAATTCACCTCATTCACTGAAGAAGGATGTCGAAAACATGGGGAAAGGTAAAATAAATAAGGGCCTCTTACATTATAAAACTGCTTTGTTTTAATAGAATATGAGGATAATAGGGGGCACTTTTGTTCTGCACCATATTTTAAGCTTGTCAAGTAACATATGAATAATATATGGACCTTTGGGTGGATATAATTGAGATTAATGCATATATATCAATCAATACATGACACTGTAATATAATACTTTAAAATAATATATTACATTGATTTATATTCATGGCTTTCTGCACAAAATCTATTGTAGGTCTATGCAACACTTTCTTTTTTTTTTTGTAACTGCTAAAATATTTTGTCTTACAGTAATGAATTGCTCTGCAACTGTTCTTTCAAGAATTATTTATACAGATTAGCAAAACCACTCTTCTTTTCTCTTTGTTAGAGGAACTCCAGAAGGTTTTGTTTGAGCAGATCGACTTACGGAGGAGACTAGAACAGGAATTCCAGGTGTTGAAAGGAAATGCATCTTTCCCAGTCTTCAGTAAGACACATATCTGTGGTTTTGGTGTTATTTGTGAGTGGTTGGTTGTTGTCAGGTTGTTAAAATGGGAGAGGTATGTTCTCAGTTGTGTTGCCAGGATCTTTGGCTTAGTTCTGCTGAGGTTGATGGCACTTCTGCTGTAGCTTTTCAGGCTGCCCAGGGAGGTCTTTTGTAGGGAAAATCTGAAGCTAGATGTCTGTTTTGGTGTATACTTTACTGGTTTTCATAACATTGAGTACAGTGAGTAGACAGAAACGTGTCTGGGGCTTCTTCAGGTACAGCAATATCGGTGGTCTTAACTAGCTTCTAGGAGGCTTTTGAAAACAAGGTACTTCACAGTCAACTTTAGATGGTTCTAGCTGATGCTGGAGAATTGATTTGGCTTGTGTTTAAGGAGTAGAAATACCTGTTTGGATTTTTGCTCTTGAGATGGGGTATTTGAAATGGCCCTTTCACCACAGCTGATGTGTGGGGTGCTGCTATCGAGGGGTGATGGCATGTGCTGGGCATGTGTTAAAATAAAGAGAACAAAATGGACACTCAGTAGGGTTTTCGTGGAGCTGCCAGAAAGTTGAACTGCATATGCAGGGATATAGAAAAAGAGCTCTTGATTGAGGCCTTTTGAATTACACTGGCAGCAACAGGGGTAAGCGTGATTCCAGGAGAAAAATCCCGTGTACATCAGGACAAGGTAGGAGACACAGTAAGGGCTCTCCAGTATGCCGTCAATGTAGTGTTAGAGAGCTGGAGTGATCAGCTCTCTCTGCCCACCTGTAACACAGCAGCGCCCAGAGATCAGTACTGGCATGCAGGCTTCCCCATGCCTGGCTGTCAGCTCTGCAGCCGCCTGCCCAGACAGACCCCCAGTTCAGTATTAAATGCAGCCTAAAGGAAGAAGCATGTTTGAGCCCACCCTTTGCTTCTTCATGAAGTCTAAAAGAGGTCTGACAGTATCTCCATTCTATATTTTCCTCATGTCGATGTCTTGGGTTCTTTTTTAAACTCCACTTTTCAAAACTCTCCCTTTTGTCCCTGTTTTCCTGTGAGACTGTACGTGGATGGAGCACTGCAGAGTTACTTGACTCACAGCAAGTCAAGGTAGATAAGTTAAAACCTTCCCAGACTGACTGTCAGGCTCTTCTGCCATTTGTTAACTTAACTCCTGCATGACTGAAATGTCTGACCAGCACTCAACTCAAAATTCCCTCATGTTGGTTTATTATAGTTTATTGAAGAGTTCAGAAACTCTCTATTTTGTTAGTCCTCTGAGTTCCTTCAAAAAACTCCAGGGACAAAACCCAGTATTGCCAGTACCCCTGAGATAAGTCAGTCAACCAAAACCCGCTGCTGCAAGCTGAGGAGTGTTGGACCTCCCTGCATTGCAGGAAAAGGTGGGAACACAGACGGCTTTTTCCTATTATTTAAAGAAAATACGTGTTACCCCTTTCTATAACATCAGATAGAGTAAGTTCAGGGAAGCAAGGAAGTGCAAGGACTCTGGGAATGACTCCATCTTTAGCCCAAATATTGAAAGGTGTAGTCAGGTTCATAAATAAAGGAGAAGAGCCGCCTGAGGTGATACAGATATTAATGAAAGGAGGATAACCTCATCCTTCAGTATAAATTCAGTCATTACTTGGGTTTGGGAGGGAGGTAATTTTCAAATAATTTGTGTAGATCAAAACACTGATGTGTGGTATTGGCAAAATGGCATCTTGGAGTTTTGCCATTCAGGTCACTCATTTATCCTTTTGTTCTCCTACAGTAAAATTAATGCTCTGTCATTGCCATGTAAATAAACACTGCAATTAAACCACATGAAATACAATTCAAATAAAAGAAAAGAACATGTACAGCCGACCAAGGAAGTGGCAACTGTGTATGTCGGCTTGAAAAATATGTGGTTTCAGTGTACCACAAAGTAGTGGTCAATTTTCTTCAGGATTAAAATAGAAAACAGACAATGTGCTATAAACAATATATACAAGTGACCGTAAAACCTATTTACAGATTTAGATTTACCAAAAAAAACCCCTCCTCCACTTATAATAACACAAGAAAAAGGATCTTTGTAAAGCAAGTAAGTGTAAAGTCCAAGATAAGTGTGGTTTGTCCTCTAGAGCAGTATGTGTTCTAGCAAAAGAGATGGGGTCTGTTCCAGGCTCTCGCTGCCGGACGGGGCTGCTGCTTTAGGTCAGGTATTAGAAAGTACTTGTTTTGCTAGGTTACCCAAGTTACTAATTGCTTGTAGTGGTATTGGATAGGGAAGAACTAGGGAGAGAAGTCTTTGGAGGTCCAACTAAAGGAAAATTGAGGTAAAATTAAAATTGTATTGATGGATTAATAATTCTTATTCATGTTTTTTATATTGCTGTCATACTTGAAAGCTGCAGATAAGGTTTTTCTTTGCGTATAAGGTCTCTCAATGCAGAGATCACTCGAAGAAAATAAGAAAGATCTGATCACTTGAAGAAAATGAAAGAATTTGCTGTCCTGATAGAAATATGAGCACCTGTGCATGGTGACAGCATGTTCTCCCAGAATCCTTCTCTGGTTTGTACCTTTGCTGTCAGCTGGCCTGCATTTTGTCCAGCTGCATTTAACAGCGTGGTAATACAATGGCGGAGATGTAGTCTGGATAGTTAAAGTATTTAATTTTGTCTTAAGAAAACTATTTAAATATTCATATCTTTTCTCTTGGGTATTGCTCCTGGCTTTGTCTGTAAGCATTCAGACTCACATAAGTGCTGCTGGAAAAGACTCTAAACTTACCATTAACACCTCATTTCCACTGTGAGCTTGGACATTTGCAGTGCAGGACTGAGCAAGATTGCTGAGCTATTTGTTCTGAGAGGTGATGAGCCTGTGAAGAGCCAGTTGGGAGGAAAGTGTTGAGGAGAGAAGGAAAATTGCTCCATATAGCCTACAAGGAGTGAAACTGGAGGACCTGCATAGTAGCTAGCACAGATCTGTCAGCCTTTGGTGACAAGACAGGAGATGGTATCCTGCATGTTTATACTGCATGGCTGTTTGGGCTAGCAAGAGAGGAATTACAAACCTACTTTATTTCTGTCGGCTTCATTTTCTTGTTGAGTTGGAGTAGAGGGAATAAGCTGAAAAAAATCTGTGGGCGTTTACTTGAAATCTGAAGAAATTAATTTAGGTAATGTCATCATGTCCTTTTCTATGTGGTTGTGCTGGACTCCTGATGGTTTCAGCCTGACAAATTTTCTCACTCTTTCTTTGTTTCATTGCTATTTTCTTGTTGTCCTGAAGTGCCTCCTTGCCTTTTAAACAACAACTTTTGCTCATCATTCAGAGAGGGCAAAATTCTTATGAGAAAGATGAGGATGAGCTCTGCCCCCTTGTACTTTCTTCTAGCCCCTTCCTATGCAAAAACTTGATGGGGACATGTCCCCTTTCCCCACAGGCAAGGTACATCCTTCCTCTCCACTGTGTCATGCCATGGCTGCTCACAGCCTTCCTGCTCCTGCTTTTGGGGCTGATAAGTCATGGCGAGGCTGTGCAGCTGGTTTGGGAGTGGGTGAGCTCCCAGCACTGTAGCAGAACACAAAGTGTTAATAGGAACCACTCGTTCTCACCTGGGCTCAAATCTTTCCGTTGCAATTTAGGTGTTTCTGTGAGTAGCATTACTGTGCTATCGAAGTATCCCACAGTCCTTTAATCCATTAATCCTCCCAATGTGCGTGGCAGATGAAGCAATGCTATTATTCCTGCTTTACTGGTATGAAAGGAGGCATCGAGAGACAGATGCAGAGAGTCCAGTAGAGCAGGTGTTGAACCCAGGCTTCCCGAGTCCTGGACTAGTGTCCCCGCAACTAACGTGTCTATTTAACTCTTTTAATTGTTAGTGGTAAATAAAACATTTTAGCTGCCTCAGCCTTTTAGTGCCCTTCTCCAGGCTCTGGGTGTTGGGGTGCTCCATGCTGTTTTCTGTTGGCATTCACCTTGCTGCTGCCGTGGTCCAGGACAAGGTTGTTTCCCAGATGAAAATGTTGTTGGTTGCAATGGGTTTTTTTTTTCCTCTTCCATTTAATGACCTGCACCCAGGTCTCTCATCATGCAACCCTCCAAACTCTCTGCTTCTTGTCAGTAGTTTTGTTTGTATTTTTCTGTCTTTTTCCCACCCACCGACAGCAATGTTATGGAGCACAGACCAGCAGTTAATCTCCTACCAAATGAAGTTTTATTCTGAAATGGTTACTGAGGAGGAAAATAAGGGAAGGATGAGCTACTGGAGCAGGAAGGCTGGCCTGTGCTGTAACCCAGCTGTCCAGGATCTGTCTTTGAAAGACTTTTCCCCTTCTGACTTCCTTCTGACATCCACATTGCTGTTTATGGAGCTTTAGTCTGAGTTTTGTTCAAAGCTGTCAGCACTGTGTTACAAACTACAAATCAAACCCTGCATCCTTGAATGCTTTCTCATATATTGGGCATCCCTACTGACGTCAACAGATTTATGCCAAAGCAGAGAAGAGCAGTTTTTGCTCTTCTCTTCAGTGTTGGTAGAAGTTTGACTAATGACTGCAGAATCTGCAGAGGAAATCACGTGAGAATGAATGCTAGCAACAGAGACTTAGCAGCCTACATTTGCTAATTGGGGAAGTGGCCGAATCTGATTTTTCCAAAGTTTTACTGTTGTCTACAGTGTCTCCTACTAGTGAAGAGGTTTTCGTTAGGCATGTGTTTTAATTGGGTGAAGGGCTTTGTAGTGCTTCACAATTCCTCAGCTGTGATTTGGTTTGATTTCATTTGATTTATATGAATTCTGCTGTGTGGTCTCTGTTTTAATTACTGCATCTACTTTTTTTTTTTTCCTATTCTACAGATAATTTTCAAGATCAGATGAAGCGGGAACTGGCATACAGAGAAGAAATGGTACAGCAGCTACAAATTGTAAGTTTGCCTTCTCTGCTAAAAATGTTACAAACTGTTGCTCTATGTTTTTTAAATGCATTCCTCAAACTTTTCCTCTGTGAGCCATGCAGATGTGCTATTACCAAGTACATATTACCTTATACTTAGCAAGACGTAAGCATGCAATCCTCAGCTGGTTTAGAGTCTAATTACCTGGAGATTTACTTTCATACAGTAACCAGATGGGTCTTCATGTTTCAACTAAACGAAATGCGTTGACTTGACACCAAGAGGTGCTTCTTCAGAGAAATGTGAGGACTGAATCAGTAAACCTTAAGCAGTTAAATGTTTCTACCTTGTACGAGTTGCCAAGGGGTGCATTTCGACCCTCAGTAGGGAATTGGTGCGAGGCCAGCTTCTCACTGGCAAATAAACCTTGGCATGTGTCTTTTTCAAATTTCAGCCACTAGAAGTGCTTAACTCAGCAGTAAAGGATCGAGTTGCCAAAACACAGTTCAGTGCAGGCACACATTGCTGTTTGGTCTGTTGCTTATTATTTTAAAATCAAGAGGGATTTTGTGTGTGTGTGTTAGTACAGTTCTAGATCATTGCATGCAACTGTGCTGTTTTGAAAACTTGACATATTTAATCCAGTACAAGCAAGGGGTGGAGTATATGAAGCTGTTTCTTACTCGGATACTGCTTAGTATGGTTTTAAGAGCAGGGCATCGTAACAAACGGGAGGCTGTCAGTTAGTGCTTGTTTTGCTAGTGCTTTTTCTGTGATCAGTCTGACATTATTCAACAGGGTTTTTTTGAGGCAGGCTTGCCGAATATCCCCACTTACCTGAATCAGCCCTGTGCTCAAGCATCTAAATTTTCCTTGTGCTTGTCACAGACCCTGGTGCAGAGAAGGCATTGTCCAGCCTTCTGGTACTGTCATTTTCTGATTGATGGGTTAGGACATAAGAATAAAGCTGAAGGCCAGCATTGTCAAACTTGTGTACCTATGTTTTAGAGGCATTTAGGAGTGGCCTTATTTTTAGAGCTGCCGAACTTCCCTGCTCCGTGTTCCTGCTGACTTCAGAGATTTCAATGAGAGATGGAGGGTGCTCGAAGGAGGTTGTTTATTCAAGTCCAGATCATCTTTGGAGGTTTTTTGCTGCTGGTCTCCACTCTTCTCCTTTAATGCATCCAGTTGTTACTGTGTTTCCCTTTGTCTCCTGATGCCAGGCAAGGAGTTTGGCTTGATCTGTGAATTGCATTGTCGCAGAAGATGGCAATTAGGATGTCATCCTGAAAAGTACTTCCCCTGCTGCTTTGAACTTGAGGCAGGTGACCTGTCTGATTCCTGCTGTGAAGCACATTTAAGTACAAAGTTTGTGGGCCCACTTCAGCCTTTATCTTTTGCGTCAGCTGAACTTGGAGCTAAGTAAGTCTCCCTCCCAGAGAGAGAATGGATCACCTCTGCCATTCACTTTGTGGCCCATTTGTGAAGTTCTTTCTGAAACTGGGTATCCCAGACCTCCCATGAGCCAGGTGTGGTGGTTTTTCTGATTTACAAGTGGAGAAATCACAAGATTCAGTGTAGTGTTCTTTCTCAGGCAGGGAAAGAAATACAATCATGTAATTCACACTGTTTTCACTCACTGATGCATGCTACAGAAAGACTAATAGTCACTTAATCATTAAACAGAGCTGGCTGAATGTACTTAGACTAGTTTCAGCATTTAATGTACTGCACCGACAATTCAGGACCTCTTCATTCACTGTGGCTGCCTGAGTTTAATTACCATTAATAGAAATGTTGTCAAATGATCAGTAAGTCTTTATGTTCACATTTGGGTATCCCTCCGGATGTTGGTGAGGCAGGTTGTGTGTCAGTGAGACCAATAAAAGGATGTTTGCATATGAAGAACTGAGAGACTGCTGCAAATAACCAGTGTGTTTGTTCAAGCTGGGTGCAGAAATCTTCAATGATGTTTCGGTTGATAACTGAAACGGAGTCAGCGCTTTTGATATCGTAATCCCTGCAGTTACTTCATTCATGTGAATACATTTTGTGTGATTATATCTGGAATTAAGATTAATGAGCTGAATGTGCTAACAATAGAACTCCTTTGGCCTTCTTGGCCTATGGCATGGATGAATTAAAACTTCTGGTGCAGAAACCACAAGAAGCATGGTTACTTTTGATTATTTTCGTTTTGTTTTGTTTAACAGGGGCAGGTTGTTTTGTTTTGTATGTAGGACGCTGTACTATTGCTTTAACAAAGCTGCCCACACATAATTTTCTTGTTAACGTAGAAGTGCAAAGACAAAAGGAGAAGTGTGTAATGTATACTTAAATCTTAGTTTTCCTTACAGCTTCATAGGTGTGTACCTTTGTAGTATTAAACTCAAAGTTTGCTGATATAACTAGCCACAGAACTTGGCATGATTGCTTTTTAAATTTTACAAACAATATAAATGCACAGAGTCAGCTTCTTTTGGCTCTTCTTACCGCTGAAGTATTATACAACTTAAATTAATCCTTCCTGAAGACTCGTGCATGATCATGAACGCATCTTTTGTAACAGTGGGTACCAGAGGCAGGTTTTGCTGGAACGATAGTTTCACTCACCCTGAACTCAAATTCTTCAGGCTGCAAAACTGAGTAGTCAGACTTTAAAATAAGCCTTGGCGTGTTTGATGTGTTAGAAATGTCTGGAGTACTACAAGCTGACCCTATGCCTGAAAAAATTAACCAAATATAATTGTATTTGAAAACTTTCCAGTGCAAACGCCCGTGTAACCTGACTGTTACACAGACAGGACTGCTTGAAGGTAGTGCTTCGTGCCCAGCCGGTACTGACCACGGAACGTAATGCTTTTTTCTCCCAGTTCTCGGGTGACACTGTGCAACTGTAATGCAGACAGCGGTGATAAATCGCCGTGCGTGGAGGCCCGTCGCCCTGAGTGGGGTGGCAGCTCCGGGGGTGCCGGCGTGGGCTCCGGGTGCCCTCTGCCGCTCCCCGGCGGTCACTGCACCCCCAGCGCCTGGGAGTGACCTGGCTTTGATATTCTTCATTAAAAGCCTCAGTTAAAGCAATGTTTAATCAATGGGCTTTTATTTTAATGCTCTGTCTGCTCCGGAGTTTAAAAAAAAAAAAAGGTATTTTATGGCTTCCTGAAAGTCAGGAGTAAGGCTCAGATCGCTGGGAAAATGGAGGGTGAGTCCTGTTCTGTTACATCCTCTGGGATGGGTGTTGGCTTCTTTGGACGTAACCTGGCTTGGTAGGTAGCTGGAGCAGTGGGACGTTGTGCGGCCATCAGCAATTTCTGTTGAGAAAGGAGTTGGTCAGAGTGTCTGGAGCAGCTACCAGGAAGTATTGCAACCTGTTTGTGCCAAGCTCTAGGCCAAGTGCCAGGAAGCAACCGATCATCATATTTAATAAGAAAATGGATCTTAAATCACTGAATGCATTTTTCACTGCTTCCTCCTACAAAGTGCTGTCTCCCAAGTTGGCTAAGTACAGTGCATGTACTTGGAGGTCATATTTTACTTTAGGCATGGATCACCTGGCTTCTTTTATTAAGCTGGACAGAAAGGGCCACTGAGAAGAAATAGCTGCCCAGCAGGTTGGGGTAGCTTCTGACATGCCACATATGGTATGGCCTCAGAAGAGCTCACCTGCCTTAGAGTTGTTGGTTTCTGACCAGTGTGACCAGAATTCATCTGTCAAGACAGCCCAGCCAGTCTAACAAAGTACTGAGTTAGCTTCTGCTTGAGACTCTGTATCTGTCTGATACTGTCTTCTGAGCAACCATGTTGGTGGATCAAATTTAAAAGGCATGAACTTTCTTCCTAGCTGCCTGGTGGGAGAAAAAGATCAGAAGCAGCATTCCCAGCAATGATGATTTTTCTCCTTTTATGTTTTTGTGAACCCGTCTAAAACATTGCCACAGAGAAGTAGAGCACCAAGCAGCAAATTTAAGCTCCTGCAAACAGGCTAGCTTTTCTTAATGTCCTTTCAGGGGTCTCTTACAAATAGTTTGTAGGTTCCCAGGAAGTGCTGACCACAGGTGTAACCTGTCCATCAGGAAAAACTAAGGTGGTGTTTGTCACCCTGCTGTTGTGGTTTAGATAACTAAGATCAAGTAGTGATCAATCCCACTAATTTTACATAGGGTAAAAGGCAGCAGGTGTTTGAGACGTATTAGAAGTGTGAATTGCTCAGGCAGTCCCTTGGATTTCCAGCTGAAGTGGAAAGTGTTGGTTTGGTTGTTTTGTTTGGAATTTTTAAAATGTATTTATACTCTCACAAACTGACTTTGTCCTCACTAGCCTAAGTTTGGGCTGATAATAGTGTTCAGAGCTCAGAACTGGATCCAGCTGGAACTCCTCTCATGTCTGATGGCCTTCTACTCTCAGTGCTGCTTTGAATCCACTGTGTGCTTCAGAGGCAGACAATAAAATAAAGTGGGAACTATCTACCCACAAAACTGATTTCTATCTCTGCATCATCTTTCACCCTGATCTTTAAAGATTCATATGGAGTGTTTAAAAGAAGAAAAAATCTACCATGTGGTAATGTTGGTAGATAGTCAGAGGTATGAGATCATGTTCCTCTGGGTCCTACTGTAATTAAGAAAAGCACCAGTAGGTTTAATTCCTATTTTAGATTGTATATGGAAAGTAGGTGCTTTGTACAACTAATGCATCATTATACAAACAAGGAATACCCGCATTTTTGTGTGCAGAGACCTTGGTCACTGCATGCCTGTCACTCCATATTCAAAAAATGGAAATAGGAAAAAGCAGAGCTTTATTTGGATTTCTGTTTTGGTCCTCCGCTTAAAGTGGTCCAGCTAGATTGATTGACCTTGACAAGAATGTTAGAGGCAAACATTGGTTCAGCAGCTCTTGGATTTCTTGAGCTGCATCTTGTGCTGAAGTGCCTGTCCACTGACACCCAGATAATAACAGGTAAAAGAGCATTTCTGGAACTCTGTGCTTACTGTGTCTTGCAGACTCCAAAGCAGATTTCATTACTTTGCTCCCCCTCCCAAAACAGAGAGATGTTTATATTTTTTCTCATTAATTTCTTCTTCTGTGCTTTAACAGTTGGAATGATACTGCAGGTCTCTTTATGTTCTATTATCTTAATTTGATTTTTTGGTGGAGTTCTACTCCAGATTTAGTGGTACAAATTGGGAATATGTCCTTTTGATGCCAAAGGTAGCATACACATCCCTGACTGTGTACAGAAGCATGAGGTGACAAGTACTATTTTCAGCAGGATTTTGTTTGCCACTGTCTGCTTTTTTAAGACAGGTGAGCAAAACTTGCACCTTGGCAATGCATCTGGGTGTGTCTTGGGTTGCTAATATGGAGCTTTGCGTCTTTCTCCAGTAAATTCAAATGTTAAAGAAAAAGCATGCCTTGTAGAAATACTAGTTATTAAAAACAGAAGTAAAAGCTTGCTTTCCTTTAGAATCTACAGGAATTCTGATCAAATGTGGATGCATATGTACCAGAGAGCTACAAGCCAGCCTCTGCTATTGCCTGTGTGGAAAATCCTTTTTCTATGGTATTAGTGTTTTCCACTACTTAAAAATACATAGGATTGAGACTGCGTGCTCCGGCTGTGACTCTCTATTGCCTTGCATCCTGTGCAGAGCGGTATGCTGTCCTGAGCACATGCCAATACCCACCCGGGAGGGAAGAGTCTCTGAACTCATCCCACACAGCTATAAATACTTTCACAGGGCAACAGTGGAAACTCATGCTCTAAGGCATGCTGTTGGCACTTAGATTCCCCCTCCAGCTGTCAAAGGCTCAGTGCATGCTTTTTCTTCTGCTTAATCCCACGCATTGTCCTCTCCCAGAAGCACCATGTGTGCAGAGACTCTAGTTTTCCAGTGGCAGTTCAGCAGCACATCTCTCTCCTTTCCTGCGTAAATATGCTTTGCATTTGGAAGGACTGTCGTGGCTGGACAGTGTTCTGACTGAAGTCTCAAGTGCAGTCTCTGGAAATGAGAATCGTTTAGCTCAGTACCTGATAATAGTGTTTTGGGGTACTGAAGATCTCTTCAAGCAACAGAAGTCAGGGTGATGTGTCATTGTGTACCCACGTAGAGATGGGATGCAAAGGTGAAATCTCCAAAAGAAGATCGTGTACAGAAGCTTCTTTGATGGCCAAGTGTTGCAGGGATCAGACACGCACTTTAGAAATTAATCCCCAATCCTATCCGCTTATCTACGCTTTGGTTTGTGTTGTGGCGCAGACTCAGAGCTTGCAAACTGGATTCCTTCCAGATGAAGCAAACGGGAATGTGTTTCAGGAGTGCACACAGGAGCGTGCTCTAGCTCTTAATGAGTGATCAGTACCTGGGACAAGACTAGAGTTAGCCTGAATTAAAAAAATCCAAGAGAAATGCAGTATGGACACTGGGTCTTCCTCCTGGACCCTGCAGATCTGCTCCCGTTGTGATGTATTTCCTATTAATGTGAACTTAGTCATAAGGAGCTGATTAGTTGCTACTTAAAACCAAACTATCTGCTCTTCTGTTATTGCTGGCAGGGGTGTACACCCTTTGATAAGGGCCACACATGGGGTCTTCATGCCCGTTTGCGTGCCTATCCTATCTTCATCGCAACATTCACCATGGGTTCACAAAAGAGGACTGTATTGTCAGGAAGAGCCCTTAATACTCTTCCACCGCAGCACTGGAGTTACCAAATGCTCTTCCAACAACAAAAGTAGAAGATGACATTGTGGGTGGTTTAACTCATTCAGAAAGTAGTCATTTCCCTATTGAACACCCACCTCTCCCAGTTTCGTTTGTTACCAGGAGGATGGATAAACCAACATGCATTGAACAGACGCTGATGTGCCAAATATAGCAGAGAAGTGGATTAAGAACAGTTAATTTCTGAAAGAATGTACCCCTTTGTATTATCTAGGTCAGTACGGCTTGGGAGATGTCCTATATAATTGGCGGCCATGCAAACTGATGTTGCCTGTTGGCCCTTGTGAGTGGAAGAGAGGAAGAAAGCATTTGGTGAGGCATCGTGGGTCTCAGCTGAAATGTGCTTATTCAGGCAGTTTGTTTGTAGCTCCCTTTTGAATCTAAACCATGGAAATGGGTGATCAGGTAAACAGTTTCTTTGCATACTCCCCTCTGCTACAGTTTGGAGAGTTTTCCAGCCTTTGCAAAGACCATGCCCTGGAAGGCAGCTCTGTTTGAGGACCTGGTGAAGGGGAGAGCTCTGTTTTTTTTGTGGGGGATCTGGCAGCAAGCTTCCTGATAGCTTGTAGCTTCTGTCAAGGGTGAGGGTTATAAGAGTAGTCAGGCAAAACACCTGGATCCTGGGTCTTTTCAGGTCATCAGTAGTTTGATCCTCTCAGTTCATGCACACACATTCCCCTTTTCTGAGGTCTATGTAGTGGGGGAAGCGGCATGCCCCTGTGAAAGGCTTCTGCTTTCATCGAGCCAGACAGCTCATCTCTGCAGACAGTGCTGCTTCCTGGTGCTGCTGCTTTCCATCAAATTGACCTCCTTTCCTGAGGGAGGAAAGGGTTAGCTCCTAAGCTGCAGATGCCCCTTTCTTTCCTCTCATCCTGAGCCTTCCCTGCTCTTTTCCTTAGTAAGGAAGGCGGGGATGGAGAGATGACACTGCGGATACTGCAGTTCACACCAGCCAGAGTACAACTCACGGAAATGTCCTCACATACTGTGGGCATAATGTAATTAATACCAAAATGGAGATGGACAAGAATGCATGTTATGTATATAGTCAGTGGATATGGATGCAAATTCACATGCTTCTGGTATGTTATTAGGTGTGTGGAGCAGGTCACTTGAACTCTGGGCATTTGCCTGTCTGTTCCTTTTGCTGTTTGTGCAGCTTAAGGCCTTGCTCCTGACTTCAGCCCAGCCTTTTTTTCAGCTTGCAGTAACATTTTTGACGTTATTTGTGAATATATTCTGGAGTGCCTGATAGCAGAAGCAGGTCACCTCAGTGTGCAGCAGCGCCTAGGAGTATAGGGACATAGGTTTTCTGATCCCAACCTGAATTCCTCCAACGGTCCCTCCAAGAGGCAGCATCAAAGAATAGTGAATTTGGATTCACTTGGATTCCCAGCTATGGAGAAATCTCAGAGCAATTTAGTTTTGTGGCATTCTAAAGGCCCAGCATTGAAAAAGAGCAGCCTTGTACTATATTCCCAGTAGCCAGTGAGCACATCATCCCACTTTGTTTCTAAATATAACTATGTTCCCTGATATGCCTATGTTCTCTGTTTTTCTTTAATTATTTGTTCCACTTCAGTGGCTTCGCTCAGATTGGTGCAAGTCAGAAATAACTATTATGAATTTCCTAATTATGGTGATATAAATATATGAAGTCGAATACTCCCAACCTGCTGTATTTCGGCTGTGCAGAGAGCAGTGTGTTGCCTGCTCTGTTACAGACAGCTGATGTTTGCCATCTCACAGGTAGCAGAATGGGTGGTGGCTTTACTTTTTGTCAGCAACTGATAGAAACAAAACATTGGAAGACATCTTTTATGTTGGATTTTAAGATCCTTCTGTTTTAATTTTATTTTATTTCTGCTTCAGCATTCCTGTAGTTTCGTAAAGAGTTCAATCCTTTAATTTAAGGCACTGTTTCTTAAAATTATATAGGGAGACGAACAAAACCTTTCATTTGCAAGGATTCCAGCTTAGATGTTTTGTTAGCCAAACCTTGGCTTAAAGCAGTGGCTTTGTTTCTGTGTCATTGCAGATTCCCTATGCAGCAAGCTTGATCAGGAAAGAAAAGCTCGGTGCACACCTCAGCAAAAGCTAAAGGTGAGCTTGTGAAAGAAGAGACTTGATTCTGCCATCGTGTTTTGTTTGCAGCCATTGCAAGAGTTAGGAGGATCATTCTGTTGCTTGATGTTACTGATTCTGGTCTAAAAAGCTCTGTCTGTGGAGGTGGTGTGCTACAGTCTAAAGCTGATGACTGACACGTCACAGGAATTACGAGGCTTCACAGGGGTAGGCCACAGTGTTGAGAGCTGACCGTTGGGTGAATCCAGGCCTTATTGCCTGAGCATGTGCTTCTACTCTACGGCACTGGAAAGTGGTGTCAAGGTCAGGTGCCTTCAGTGGCAGGAGGGAAATACCTTGACACTCACAATGCAGTAAAAGTTCATGCATGGGCAGGTAGCGATGTTTTTTTCTGACCATAACGGAGCTTCTTCAGCTTCAGGAAAGAGCCGTATATTTTGGGAGCTTTACAGAACTACATTGACACTATCTTCTGTAGTTCAGTCTCCTGCAGATGGCAATTAGCCAGTTACCCCTGTGCAGGAACTTCCTAAAGCCAACACTGCATTTTTCAGAAGTGTTTTTTAGAAGCGTTCAGTTAGAAGAAACACTGTCTCTGTCATCAATGACCTGGGAGATTCCAGTTTCACGTGGTAAAACCTTAACATTCAAACAACGTTCTCTTCTTTTTTTCTGGTAAAACAAGAAGATTAGAGCTTGGAGACAGAGAGGCAAAAAGGCCAGTAGCCCTGCTGCTGTGTTATGCCACAAAATCTGGCTTGTGGGTTCACTGAAAAAAATCCCCGAGGTGGAGTAGATGGATTAGAAAAACAAGAGCTATTCATACATAGAGATCTCAGTAATGCACAAAGTAGAAGTATTCAAGAGAAAGTCTGGGACATCTGAGAAGGGTTTGATGGTATAGATGGTGGAGGTTTGCCTGAGCTATGGAAGAAGCAGATACTTAAAAACATGAGGAGTAAGTATAGATAATCAGTGTCTGTGTCCTTGAGCTCCACCCACTGAGATAAGGAGAATAATCTAAGCATCAAGTTGGTCTCTTTTGCATACTTTCTTACTGACTGCCAGCATTTTCCAGTTGAGTCTACATTAATCTGAGCACTGATTTAAAATAACTTCAGTGATACTAATATCCTGAATAAAACAGTATGCCTCCTTAGATGAGAAGCAGTGGGTTCTGCCCTGAGCGCCTTGTCCAAAGCATGATCTGCAATAAAAGTCTGCCCGAGGATGGCAGCATCAGATGAACAGCACTGTTTGTTCCCAGCATCAGGTTTTCATCAGCTGACAATCCCTGCAAGGAAGGTGCTGGCATCACAGCTACGAGCATTTCCTGCTTTTTTGCTGAGATTGTGAAGGATGGATGTGTTTCTCATGCTGGTTTTGTTTCCAGTGGCACACCATCCCTGCAGACAACAGGGATTTCTCTAAGTAGGCCCTAGTGCTTTTGAAAGATTAGTTGTTACTTAACAGCTAAGCTAAATCAGTCAAGCAGAGAATCACAACTATATTGTTCAGGAGCAATTTCAGATTCTCAATGTGCCAAGGAGAAGAGAGTTGCCTCAAGAAGAAATGTGTATGCATGTAAATACCCACACGGTACACCAAGGGGGTGAAGACCCTGTGTGTTGCAGAGCAACCTCTCAGTTAATGCTCTGTGTTTCTCGGCTACCCTTGTTGGGCTTCATGTTCCTTTCCACAGCTGGTCTTGCTGGGTTTAGTCATACTTTTAGCCAGTTACAATTTGCACTTCATCTTTGATGTGAGTATTTCCACATGACTTTACAGATACTAACTAGCAAAGTCTCAGAGGATGCTTCTGGAGCAGGTGACTTACGTGTATCCCTTTTTCAAGGATTGTAAATAATTATTGTAATTCTGTCAGTTAAGAAATCTCAAACTTGGGCTTAGTGTTGGTAACATTTTGTCTTTTTTTTTTTTTATTCCCAGAAGCACAGGATCTTTTGCAGCTGTTACCTTGTAAGTTGTAACCCACCACTCAGAAACCTGACTTTAAAAGACTGAGAAAACAGAAGGGCTTGGGAATTTAAAGAACAAACAAATCAGGTTCCTCTGAACCCAAGGACAAGTGACCTCAAAGCATCATGGACAACCATGTAAAATAGAATGTAGCAGCCATTTATTAGTAAAAACAAAACAACAAAAAAAAATATCAAAAAATGCCTGTCCTGATCTTTTTTGGTGGTACCAAAGTTTAAGTCTTTGTGTTTTTAGAAGGACTACTGAACTTGATAGAGAAAATGCTTTCAATGAATCGTACAGATAAGCTGTGAAAGGAACTGCGGATCCTTTCAGCGCCACAAACACTGACAACATCTGCCAGTTCATCTTTTGCTTTTGAATAGTGATTGTTTTATGGAAAGAAATGCGCGTCTTACCAGATGGGCCAGAACCACATTTGGATGGATGGATGCATGGATGGATGGATGGATGGATGGTTGGATGGATGGATGGAGCAGCGTTAGCCATACACAGTGCTTTTTAAAAGCGAACTGGAAATTGTCACACCCCTCTCCCTCGGCCTTTTCCTCCTCTGGTATTTTGCCTGCTGTATGAATTACGATTGTACTCCTCTGGAAATATTTTACAATTTAATATTGAGTGTAATTAAGAATATAATCACTGTTATCAAAAAAGGTATTTAACTCTGTTGTAGTTTCTTTATCATTCATGTGGATAAAAAGTCTATAATAAAAAAAAGAAAACTATGAGATAATAGTTGAGCTTCCCTGTAATTTAATGCTTACTTCACTAAAGAAAAGAACTGGGAAATTTATGCCCAAGACTACCTTTTTAGAAGTATTTTAATTCACAGATAATGTGTTGAAGTATTTCATGGCAGAAATCCTCTGCCTCTGGTTTTTTAGAAAATGTTTGGAAGTACATTTAGTGGAATTTCAGGAAGTGCCTTGTGGACCCACAGAAATAAAGGGAGATGTGCCAAAGTCAGTCAGTTGACTTCTGAAGACCGCAGCTGTAGTCTTCCAGATCTTTTCCTGATGATGTGCAACACCTCGATTGCCAGGTCTTTCCTGAGTGAAATTTGTCTTCATGCAAAAAGTCCCAGTCCCAAGCCGGTGTCATCCCTGAGCACACGACTGTGTAGAAGACCGTCCACACCAATACAGCACCACCAGCACCTGAAAGCAGTTTCAGCCACCTCCAGCATTTGGATGTGTCACAACGTTGCTCTTTCAATATTCCCCTCCTTCCCAACAAATCCTCCGGGGATTAAACCAGCTAGCTTTACAGTTCCTTGGTGCATCCCGACAGATCTGGAAGGCAGGGGAGGAAGGGCACAGCCCGTTTTCGTACCCTTCCCTGCGTAGTTTGCTCCTGTAGTGTGTGAGCTGACAAGACTCAAATGCAAGACTTGCTGAACTGGCAGCACTATGGCTTTTGAAGCATGGAAAAAAGCAATGAAAGGGCCAGAAAAGCTGGACCAGGTCAGACCAAAAGTTCATCTGTGCCAGTACTCTCTTCCCAATGGTAGATGAAATCAGATACTTTGTAAAAGCACACAAGCAGTTAGAGAGACATTCCCAGAATATTGTTTTAGTGTCTAATGATTTACAGCTCATGGGTTTTCTGATCTAGACATAATGTCTTGTTTTTAATAACCCTCTATGGATTTTTATTTTCATGAAATCGTCCAGTGACTTTTTAAAACCTAGGCACACTTTTAGCAGCTTACAGCATCCTATGGCAATAAGCTCCACAGCTTAGATACAGACTGTGAGGAAAAAAACCAACAGCTTCTGATATTTGGAGCTGCCGCCTGTTAGCCTCATTTTATGCCCTGGGCTTTCTGTACCAGGTGAGACCAGTTGCCGAATGACTTTTGGCAATCCCTGTCCACCTTCTCTGTGTCAGTCGTGATTTCATAGGCATCTATCAGGCCTTTTTGGTTGTCTTTTTTCCAGGTTGAAGAGTCGTAGCCATTCCTCCAACAGAAGCAGTCCCACAGCATTGTAGGCTTCCTGTGCCTTTTTCAGATCAGCTATATCCTTTTTGAGGTGGAGAATTAGCTGCGTAGACTATTCAGGATACAGGATACTATTTAGCTTATAGTACAGAGTGACATGATGATATTTTCGGTGATGAATTAACTCGACTGTAGTGTGGTGGTAAAATGTCTCACCACTATAGATCAAAAATTTTGCCCAGACATAAATACCATTGCTCAATAAGAAATCACTGCTCTAATGGCTTCTGAGTGCCAGAGCTCCTGGATGTGGTCAGGCATGCAGAGCAACCCGTTGTCCCTCACCATTTGAGAACCAGCCTGTTCAGCCCAGGAGCAGACACGAAGGACCTACAGCAGATTTATTTGATTTCTACTCCCTGCTCAGCAGCGTTCAGACCATCATGTTCCCCAGTGACTTTGCACAGCAAGTAAGTAGTGCGTCCGTATGTTGTGGAAGTTGTGAAACTGTGTATTAAATGCATAGTTCATGCAAATGACAGAATGGATATGCAACAAATAGGTTTAAAATTGAACATTTAAACTTGAAATGTCCAGTTTGCACTTGATTTGTTATGCTAAACTCCCCAGTCAGGAAACGGAAACACCACATGTCTGGTTTGTAACTGATCTACAGGCCATAAGTGCAAATGTTAAGATGGAACATATGGCTCAGAATTAAGCATGAATGGTGTGTTTTGAATTAAAAAATCATCTCTCACGCTGATAAAGCTCAAGAATGTGATCCTAGAAAACAAACACAGAGCAGCCACCGCCTAAACAAATCTACTTTAGTAAACACCCAAGGAAGCTTCTTATCACCGATTGCTTTTTGTTTGCTTTCCTCTTGTGCCAAAGTTTGTACATGTTAGAGTGATGAGGATCCCATTAAACCCTTGTGTTTCACAGACTCAACCCTCAACTTTTCCACCAGCTGGCATCATAAAGAAAAGACAAAAAAGGATACTGGATGATTTACCCAGTAGTTGATACGGATGTATGTGCAGTATACATATGCTAAGGCTGTGTCTATACTAACCTTCCCCTGTACTTGAACTCACCTATATAGTTAAATCGTTGCAGTGGCCCCCGGCACAGTTGTGTTTGAGCCCACTGATGTCCTGGGGAGCAGCTCCTGGTATGGATGGCGAGTCAACCCAGACTCTGCAGCCTTTCCCGCTTGCAGCCTGGATGTGGCCACCCCGAGCCGAAAGGTAAGGGTTTTGGAGTGTGGGTGCAGCTCTTCGGTGCCACGTGGGAATGCTCCCCGCCACCGTTAATTTACTGGTATAGGGTAGCCCGTATTGTTGCTGTCCTTAATATAAAATGAATGTCGCGTTAGTGTGGAAAATAAACATTCAGCTTTTCTTAAAGCATGATGTGCAGCTTGTTAACACCTTTAAGAAACCTGCTTACTTGACCAAATACCACTTCTACAGCTGTTACCACAAGAGAGGCGAAAGGTAATAGCTGTATTACAGATCTTAGTTTTAGCTTTTCTTTCATCAAAATCCCCTGAGAATAGCAAAAACCACAGCACAGGCTACACACTGAGCTGTGATTTGAATTTTCCTGGGTGCTTGAATGAACAATAAATAGATTCAAAAAGCTCCTTAGTGATTTACAGTCCTTTTTTTTCCTCCACAGAGCTGGGTTTCCATGAACTGCCCACAACATCTCCAAACGGAGCTCTGTCCTTCAGACGTGGTGGTGCTTCTCCAGGACTTAAGACTGAACCTCATTTGCTTCTGAGATAATTCAGCACAGTTATTTATGTGGATGAAGAAGTACACCAAGCAAAAACTTGAAGGTATGTGCTTTCCCTTACTCGTGAGCATGGGCACAGAGCTTCTCTCTGGACCGTACTTTTAGGTGCCTTCAAACCATCTCCCTCAAAGACCTTTTTTACCTTTTGTTGACCCTGTTCTGAAACGGCAGGTGAAAACCATTGAATCGTGAACAAGTTATTTGAAGCGGACAGCATATCTGAGCATTCACTGCTCTTGAGATCAGTCATACTGATTAATAAATACCTTGATTAGTATTAAAAAGTTATCTCTGCACAAATAGGCCAATTAAAGGCATTACAGTGAAGAGTTGGATGTTTTGTCTGAACAGAGTATGGCAAGCAGGATAAGGCCGTGCTAATTAACAGTAAATAAAATCTCAGCATGTTTTTTGTACTACTGATCAACTGTTGACTGTTCCTGTGTCTTTTGTCTTCTGTGAGGGATTAAAGTTCAGATTTCTTCAAAATTTATCCTTCCTTTTCCATATTTTTTATGTAAAACTTGAAGGCAGTTGTGCCAAAAGTTTTGTATAAATTTTGCAGTGTACAAAAATGTAGCACCTTCCCAGCAAACCTGTATTTTTTAGGCTATAGCAAAAGGAATTAACAAAAACAAAGCCTAGCATTTGCTCTGACCCTCCTGGATAATCACTTTTACCCCACTGGCTTTAAGAGCAGAATTGCTCTGCTTAAGCAAAACTGTTGAGAGAGCTGCTGTAGGACATCTTACTCTTTTCCTATCGTCTTCTGTAGCTTTTTTCCTCTAAGGCATTTGTCCATGGCACTTATGCCCAGGTGAGCATGGCAGGGAGGTTGGAGCTAGATGATCTTTAAGATCCCTTCCAACCCAACCCATTCTATGATTCTAACTGTATTTTGACACAGTTTTTCTCAACTGACTTGGATTATTCAGTACATTTTTGAGAGGGCTCTTTTTCACTATAGTAGGATTATCCTCGCTCCCTAACGCTGAGACGAAGTGTTTCATCTCCAAACTACTGGCTAAGTATTCACCAATAAATCCCAGAGCAGGTAAATAACCTACAGCCGTACTAAGTTGCTCAGGCCCTGCATACAGCTCACATCCTTGCACCCTGTGGCATGTGTCTCTGAGGCCACATGCACTCTTGGCTGGTTGCCCTGGTCTCACTGGGTTTGTTTTATCTGTGCTGGCAGTTTGCAGTGGTGGACTGCACCCAATCCACTGAGATAAGACATTCCTGCAGGGAAAGAGCTGCCTCCTCCACTGCAGCTCCCCACTCTGTGGTCTCCAGCTTCTCCGCAAAACTGAGTTTGGAGTGAGGCGGATACTGGGATAAAAAAGAAAAATTAAGACATTATAGATCCCCTTCAGGAATGTTCAGAGCATCCCATTGCTTTTTCCTTAAGGTCTCTGAAAGTTCAAGTGAATTTCCATTCACAAGAGAAGTTTGCAGAGAAGAATGTGTCGCAGACAGGTCCATCATGTCTTCACACTGGGCACGAACAAGGGATGGAGATCTACCATGTAGGTGTTCAGTGGCTTGCAAAAGTGAGGTGTGCCATATATTTAGCATCTTCTCCCCGCAGGGCGCGGTCTGAATACCACAGAATTCGGTAAAGAGACTGCCATTGACTTTGGCGAGCTTCGGATCAGACTCAAAATCACAAATGCATTGCACAGAGCAATTTAGGTTTTGGTTTGATCTTTCCATTTGTTTGATAAAGATGGAAAGCACTGGCATCAGCCTGAATATAAAGTCCTCCCTTCCCAGGAAGTCTACTGTGGCAGGTAGAATATGGAAACGGTTTTTAACATCATGCTTACTCTGGCTCAAAGCCAAATAAAAGGCCAGTGATGCCCTGGAGAAGGGAGAAGAGGTACTTACATACCAAGTGTCCTCCTCTATGGGTGATACAGAATGGATAATTGATGTGTGGCTTAACCAAGAACATACCAGCATGTATCGGCAGGCCTGCTCTCTGCTGTTCAGCTCTCCGTAAAATCTATTTAATGTAGTTCATTCACTGGTTTCTTATGCCATAGAGAAAAGTTCACGGCCATGGTCATTATCTAAATGTGCTCAGCGATTTGGACTGTGGACATCTGAAACCCTGCCAAACAATCTCCAGGGGATTTGGAGAGGTGCTTGGGTCCTGTTTGATACTAGCAGTGAGGCAAGAGGAGCTGAAATTGTTCTGCAGCTATTTATCTAGGCACAGCAGAAAAATGCGTCAATCTCTATTGTTAATTTTGAAATACCTGCCAATCTGAAGTATATTAATGTATTCTGTGTGAATGTATTAACAAAAAAGGAATCTCCACCCTAGAGCACCACTCCTTCTCTGATCACAAAGCGCAGGTAATTGTGTTTTTTCACAAGATAACTCAAGTGCAGTTGCCAGCTCAGCTCCAGTCTGGCAGTAATGACTAGGGGCTTTTGTAGACCAAAACACGGTCCAGCTCTGTGGACATGTGACTTCCCTAAGGGAGGTATGGGAAGACGTGGGTGCTGCAGAGCAAGATTGAGGATATCCTCCCTGTGATGCAGTGAAGAACAGCTAAGGCAGGCTGCAAGAAACACCAAAATGAAGCACGTTTGAAACCCAACCCTCAGCTGGCCATCAACATTTAACAGCTCAACAACAGCTCCTTAAAATCCTACCTCCTTCCTTTCAGTGTGAAAAGCCAGGTTGGTCTGTGTAACACCAAAAGAGCGAGGAGGGGGCTCAGACTTACCATGGTCCCGAGGTCGCTCCTTGGCCAGGAGCCATCTCAGCTGGTGGGCTTCCCTTGCCCGGAGAGCACCCGAACCACGGGGCTGCCTGCCCTCTCCACCCAGCCTGCTGGAGGAGACCCAAAGGCACCGCTCTTGGGACATGGCATGTTTCTGCAGTGATTCCTGAACACAAGCTCCAGAGGCAGTTTTGCTGGAGGAGTTCATGCAGCCGTAGCATGCCAGAAGGAGTCCAGCGCTCCGTGGAAGCCCTGGCAGGCTTCTAGGTGGGGTCCAGCTGTGTCTCCTGCTCCACCAGAAAGATCGTGGAAGGAGCTGCTTAACAAAAGGATGGTGAGTAAAGCCTCTCCTTGATCCACCTCCACACTTTTTTGATTGGCTATAAACGGATGAGATTCTTCTGCCCTAATAAAAACCATGGAGAGAAGAAAGCAATCAGCAGAGGCAAATGAAGGGAGCGATTAGCTGAAACCCTTCAGACCAGCTTTACTTTCATGCAAGATCTTACCAGCGTGATGCTGATGGAAGGATCTCCAGCAGTCACAAGGTAATCCAGAAATTTGTGATCTTATTCTGCTCTAGATTTAAATTACCATGTCTTGTTTGCTTTACTTTTTTTGCAAGCTGAAGGGCAAGACTGAGGTGCTCCTTAGGACTTCTTACTGATGTGACAAAAAGAGATTCTATCAAGGAGGGCTGGAGGACTCTGTAGTAAGCAAGTGATCTTCCATTTTCAGTAGCCCTCAGCTCAGGTCTTCTTGCACCAGGGGAAAATTCAGATGAGATCATGAAACAGCTTCTGGGCCAACATTTCGGTTTATTCACAGAAAAAGACATTGACGGATAAGAGGCAAAGCCTGGACAGTCTACTTAGCTACAAAATTATGCTGCCTGCTTTTACTGTCCAAACTTTAAAAAAGTAGGAGTTGTTGCAGGTCCCTCTGATTCATGTCGATAAAGGGGGTAATGGTTTTAAACTAAAAGAGGGGAGATTCAGACCAGATAGAAGGAAGAAGCTTTTTAGGATGAGGGTGGTGAGACACTGGAGGAGGTTGCCCAGAGAGGTGGTCGATGCCCCGTCCCTGGGAACATTCCAGGTCAGGTTGGACGGGGCTCTGAGCAACCTGATCTCGTGGGAGATGTCCCTGCTGGTGGCAGGGGGGTTCGACCAGGTGACCTTCAGAGGTCCCTTCCCTCCCAAATGTTCTGTGATTCTATGATTCTGTCATACAGAGTATTTCAATCTGAGCAACATTTCAGAGCTGATATCATTCTTTGTGTAATGTGAGTGTGGGTTTGGCTTGGCTTTTTTCCTATAGGGCTTTATTTTCTTCAGTCACTTGCTTTTTTCTTCCATGACATGTGGCTACACAGATTTTTCACAATAATTCCATTTTAAGTTCAGCTTGTTGTTGCAAAGAGAGTAGAATTTAAAGTACAACATCTAAGACTTTAGATACAAGCTCTTTTTATACCTGAGAACATATCGGCAGACAATTTATTCTTGTACTTATTAACTGAATGTCATCAGGCTACGTCCTGTGACTCTACATTTTATTTCTGTTCTGGAAAAGGAGCTAGAATAGAATAAAATAATGTTTGAAAATCTGTGTATCACACATGCAAGCTGGGAATATGTGTGTGCATGTGTGTGTGTGTGTGTGTGTCTATGTGTCTGTGCAGCAGTATTAGTACAAGGTGACACATGAATCTGACTTGAGCACTTGCTTTTTATCCACTGTACTTTCCAGTAATAAGGCATGTTGTAGTTTTAAGCTTCTGCAAGTGGAATATTATGGTGAAGGCATAAAACCAAGAGGCAGATCTGCCTGAAATTCCCAGTCATGCCAGAGACTGTTCTGACTGATGTAAGATAAATTGTTAGCCTCAGTTTCCCTGTCTTGACAGTAGGTTAATGATCCCTCCCTGCCTCACATGCTTTCTGTGAAGAAAGCTTCGCCCACCATTTTGACAAACTTGGTGCTTGGATGAGGGTTTTGGTAACAAACAACACTGCTGTGGTAAAGTAATGTTGTTATTTGCCACAAAGCAAGAAATTGTATTTTGGGCTGCCATCGTTTTTTCCATCTAGCTGATCATTCCTAGTTACTTTCTTATGTGACGGCTGAGATTTTCTACAGGAGTTAAGAACTCCACTTCTGGAGATAGCGAAAGAAAAGGTATAACCTGGACTTGAGAGTCTTGGGCTCAGTTACCTTTTCTGCTAAAGTCTCCCTCTGTGTCCTGGGGCATATTGTCTGGGATTAGATAAAAGTGTGCACTGGATTTGCTAGAGTGTGATGCCAATGTGCTTGTCCATGCCAAGATTAGATGCCATAGACAAACATGAAGTCAAACTCAAGGCACTTGGGGAAGCTCATTGCCTTAAGAGAAACATTCAGGTTTTTGATGTCAGCTTAAATTCTGCTTTTTGGATCTCTCCCACCTTGCTTTGATCCCCAGTCAGCAAAACAGCGATAGCAGAATCTATCGCACAAGGAAGTTTTAAAGATAATTTGCATTAGAGATGGTGAAATGCTCAGACGTCATAAATGGGTCTAAAATAAATGTGCTGATTTTGATTAAACTGCGATCTGAATGTCTGTTGGCTTTCTTTTTCAGGGTGGTCCGTGCTGGTGGCGAAGGTTTCCACAGCACAGTGGTTTCCAAGGAAGAAGGTGTTTTACTCTCCTGTTTGTTTTCATTAGCATTTTAAATCAATTTTTGCAGTGTTTGTTTGTGTGGTGACACTACTGAGAGGCGCCAGGCAACAGCAGTGTTATCAAGTATGTAAGATTAGCAGATACAGAATGTTGAATGGGCTCAGAAGGAATGAATGAATCAGCTGTGTGAGACCCCTTTCTGTTGGAGTTTTAGAGAGGGAAGAATGGTGGAAATAAAAGGAGCTATTGCAGCAGAAGAGAGGAGTGGGAGACTTGGGGGCAGGGGTAGCTGGGGGATGTAAGCCAAGTTTCAGTCCTTTAAGTTTGGAATTAAATCCAAGAGCAAAAAAGGATGGAAGCAGATTGAAAAAGGTGGAAGTAGATGGAAAGTGCTGGCTAGAGAGGCAGTAAGATTCAGGATCCTGTTACGGCTGTACTGTGAATAGGTGGATAATTTGTGGAATAACTTTGTGGTCCAACAGTGTAGGGCGGACTTTTCCACCCTGAGATCCACAGGGCTGGGTTTCAGTCTCAGCCCTGCAAAGCAGTTTTGCTTTGCACTTTGGTAGGCAAAGACCCATGAGTTAATTAACTGAACTGTGAGATTTTTGAAGAAAAAAGCAGTTCCCAGGAATACCCTCCTAACACAGAGCTGGTCGCCCCTCTCCATCTGTGGACTGCAGCAGAAGGACCATCAGTATTTGCAGTGTGTAATCCCCTGGGCTCATTTCACAAAAGGCTGCATTTCTTAAAGCTATTTGTTGGCAAAACTCACCTGCGGTTTCCACACTCTCTTCAAGGTTCATCGCCGTCTACTTATGACATTATCATGTTGTCTCTCACTGGAAGCCTCTTACTGTTGGTTGCCATCAGCATAGCAGTAAACATTCTCTGGAGGTGAGTGTTAGGGCAGTAGGAGAGGAACCCAGGGTCTCCAAGGAAATGTATGCAATGGTGAATTCCTGCAGGAGCTGCCTGGGATCAGGGAGCCCATGGAAGGAGCCTGCAAAACCCAAGTGCTTCTTGGGGTCCTCCCAGGCTCCTCCATCAGCCCGCAGCAGGGTACAGTAATGGTGGCTGGAGAACTGCTAGGGTGGGTGCTTGGGTGATACCAACTTAGACTCACAGAATCACAGCATCATTTAAGTTGGAAAAGACCTTTAAGATCATTGAATCCAACCACTAACCCAGCACTGCCAAGTCCACCACTAAACCGTGTCCCCAAGCGCCATGTCTACACGTCTTTTAAATACCTCCAGGGACGGTGACTCCACCACTTCCCTGGGCAGCCTGGCCCAACGCTTGGCAACCCTTTTGGTGAAGAAACCTTTCCCAATATCCAATGTAAACCTCCCCAGGCACAGTTTGAGGCTGTTTCCTCTCGTCCTATCACTTGTTACCTGGGAGCAGAGACTGACCCCCCCGGCTCCAACCCCCTTCCAGGCGGTTGCAGAGAGGGATCAGGTCTCCCCTCGGCCTCCTCTTCTCCAGGCTGAACAACCCCCGGTCCCTCAGCCGCTCCTCACAGGACTCGTGCTCCAGACCCTTCCCCAGTTTCCTTGCTTATTAGCACAATGACATTTGGTTTTGCTTTACATCTGGAGCAAATTCTTCTTCCCCTCTCCAGATTTTACTGAAATGTGTATTTATATGTATTGAAATTTTACTGAGGAAAATTAAAAGACCTACGCCCCTAATTTCTCACCACTGCCACCATTTTCTTTTTTTTCAAGAACAACCTGAAGTCACAAGAAGAGGGATATTCCTTGAGATGTTTATTTCTGCGATGAGAAAGTAAATGATACTTTTTGAGAAATCTCTTCAAAGAAAAATTTTATTCAGCTTTAGTTTGAATGCAACTAGCCAAATGGAGGAGGGCAATGGGGTCATAAGATGTGTTTTATGCTAAAGGACAAAAAAATTAAGGGGAGAGGAAAAGGGGAGAGGAAAAAGTCACCTCTGTAATTAACTAAATCAACTCCATCACAGCTATCGTTTCTGGACTGCCATTAGTTATATCCTGTTATTAATTGCATTGGGTTCAAAATACAAACAGCTCTTCCTGATCATCTAACACCTAATGATTTGTTTTGCTCCATTTCTGTTGTGCCAGGCGCTGCACATCAAATTATTCCTCTGAAGATCTCAGTACACCTGTGGTGGTGGAAAATATTACAGTGCCAAACAATAGCTCTGATAAGATTTCCACAGTGGATCTGGCTGGCCCTGTGTGTATAAGTTACATTTCTGACAAGTGAGCTGTATCCCCAGAGTCTGCCATCCCCGAAGAGACAACTTCCATTTCTAAGTTACCCTTCTTCTGCTTTGCTGGCTCCATAACATCCCATGATTTAGCGGCAGAGCAGTGACAGCCCACAGCTTCTTCTACCTGCAGCTTTCTTCTGGAGAGAAAAGTGGATGAAGGACTCATCGAGCTGATGGACTGACGTGACGTGCTTCATTTTCTCCACTGTAGCTTTGGACTGTGAACTCATACCACACCAGTACAAGAAAATGCAGGAAAATGGAATTTTTTAATGGAAGTGGAGAGAGAGAAGGCGTAGATATATGTACCTTATCTCTGTCACGTGTTGTGTTAAAAATTTACTGTAGAGACATACATCTTTCCATATTATCTCTTTCTGTGAGATAAGTCATGGGAAAAAAAATGCAGGGAGCGGATTTCTGGTAATTTTTACAAAGGATTTCCCAATCCCTCTGACTCACACGCGAATCCCACACATTATGCTGAGACCTAACCTTTTGCACGTGGTTTCCTACTAGCTGTACGACTCTGCGGCTATGCTAACGTTATTGGACAGATTGCAGTCTCTTAAGTCAACAGGTCTGTGATTTTTTTTTTATCTGCCCACTTTTACAGCCCGAAGGAAGATACCGTCTATTAATCTTTAAACTGAGTGCTGCAGCTTTCCCAGCACCGACGACCTCTGCCTCTGGCGTGGCACCACCTTGCTAAGGAAGAAGCCTGGCTGTTCTCCCCATTCGGGTGGCAGTTAGAGGGAACAGGTTAGTCTGAGATCTGGCACGGAGAGGGATCTGGCCAGCCTAGTCCAACTTCATGCCCTTTGCTAAACTGCTGCTGGGAACCCTGCAAGAGCTACAGGTTATATATTTTTTTCCTTTTATCTTACCAACTTTCTCAGCCTATCTCCTGCATGTTTTCCATACAAGTAGATGGAAAATCAAAAGAAGCAGGTTAAAAGCCCTTTGACCTGCAGGTATTCCTCCGGAAGGGATCTGGCATGGTCCGTTCCTCCTTTGTGCTCACCCGTCGCAGAGCACTGAAAGCATCTGCAGGATCATTAAGGCACTTGAGAGCTGCCAACAGGTTGGCATCAGTGGCTGTGCCTTAGCTGACCTCGGTGGAAGCAGTGCTCTCAGGGCTCATGTTTTCAAAGAGGAGATCGAAGGTCCACCAAATGTATGAACGGGAAGGCTACAGCCTGTGAATTTCCTCCTCTTCCAGGCTTAGATGGGCCCAGCTGTTCACTGGGGAAGCTGTAGATGGAAAGTCTGGCCCCAGCGGGACACACTATGACACCAGCACACTCGTGTACACTCCCGTATGTGATGCTTATCAAAACAGAGACTTAGGGCAGGCAGAGAAAGATGAGGCTCTCCCGCACAGATCCGTGCAAGCATTAGGCATTTCATAGACCTGAGTGAAAATCTGTGTACGGTGCTGTGCTGCGCTGCAGGGGCGGTCGGACTTCAGTCACCATTATAACGCCTCTGTATTTGTCCAAAAAAGGCAGTCTGAGTAACTTGTCTATGAGCAGAGATGGAAACCAGACCTGAATCTGGAACTGAGGAGACATGTCAGCCATTCCCGGTGGAGGCTCGGCCACAGCAGGATCCTTTCTCCTCTGACATTAGCCGTATTCCCATTCAAAATACTGCTACTGACACCATTTTCCGTGGTCCGATGGAAACACGTGCTTGCATGTCCGTGGTGGCAAACACCAACTCCTTGCCTGTAACACCGTGTGTCACTTTGGTCTCCCTCTTGTATAATACCTGTATTTAGTGAACTGCTCCTGCCTATCCATCGCCCGTAACGGTAGCCTCAGGCACCCCTTCTCTTCGCTCTCCTTAATACCCCAGCTCTTTCTTCATGCTGCTCGCTGCACAGAGGCAAAATCCCCCCCTTGTCAAAATTCATGGAGCTGTTTCCTCATCCTCCTCTAAATCCCTCCTTAAGACCCGCTGCTGCCTCAACGCCTGCAAATCCCCACTGTCTGTCAGCGGTAAGGCAGGGCTAAGCAGAGACTTCCAATTCTCTGACAAAGCCTGTTTGTTTTCTTGCTGTCCTGCTCCCCATGTTGGCCTGCTTTTGATATCCACTGTCTTCCAGCTGAGACATGGACTGGAAAATCCCTACACGTCTTCTCTGAAAGATATCTGTATGGTACCAAGCGTAACGGGCTTTGGTTCTGGACTGGTGTATTCCAGCATGAGCACAACGCAAAGGGTGACTGGTCTGAAGATGCCAATAATCACAGTACAATATAATGTAACAGAATGTAATACTGTACTATTGATAATACCAAAATGAACAGCAGCGTGTGTGTGTGTATGCGTGCATGCGCTAGCCAGCAAATGACATTTAGAAGTTGTTACAAAGCCAAGTACCGTAAAATTAGGAAATGGCATCAATAAATTTAGGCGTAAATTCAGAATTTTGTATTTGTTTTTCCTTTGTTCTTCAATCTCCTTTTATTTATGAAGCTGTATTAATGTCCTCTCAAGGTACAAACCTTAGGAAAGCTGGCAGGCTGTGTTTTTGAAGGGGATGGCTATTCACTTTCGAAATAAGAGATGATACTGCGCAGCACATTTGGAGTCATGGATAAGACAAAGATCTTTTCTGTACATAGCTGCTGAAGGGTAAGAACCAGATACACATTCTGTCAAACGTACGAAGCCTTATCACAGTCCCAGCTTTGGTGGTCGGAACAAACAACTGGACATTACATCAGTTAAATATTCAATTTGTGCTTACAAGAGATGCGTTGTGTCTGTAGGATGCATCATGAACTTCGGGAGCAGTTTGGCAGTGCAACAGGTGTGATGACTGAAGGATGACAAAGGCTTTAGTTTAACTGCGAAATGTAGCTGTAGTATTTATTTATAACACATAACTAAGCTGCAGAACCTAAATTTTTCACATACACAGGATTTTTCAGTTAATGAAGTTCCTCATTGTAGAGGTTGGTACATGGTAGGCAGGTGTAAGGACTCGGCTCCTTGATTCAGTACCCCATTCCACACAGTGCGACGGTTTGTGTCCGTTCAGAGCCGCCCCGTTAAGGTAAAACCACGATGTAACAAGCTTCCTTCTGGACTCTGAATATTTAAAGTTTGCTCGTCTGCAGCTCATCAGGTATTACCAGGCCCACTGGTAGCTAAAGGAGGAAATTATCAAAGCTATTTCAGAAAATAGAAGACGGTGGCAAGTGAGGCGAAGGATGTAGGGACTGACGTTGTGGGAAGGCTTCCTTTGACCTGGTATTAGCTCATCGGGAATAAACCAACGTAATCCCGAGAACCTGCATGCAACAAGCTTGAGTCTCGTTAACTGTAGAGGATAGTTAGACCCACGGAGCTATGCTCTGTCTGACGATATTGAACAATAAGCTGAGAATAAAAAAAATACCAAGGTCTTCACAATACTTCACCAGGCTGAAGTTTAATCCTTTGACATCTGTAAGGTGGTTTAAAACGCTCCTTTATGGTGATTGACTGCACTCTGCAGATGACACCACAGGAATTTAGTGCACTGAAACATAACACCTTAATGAAGAAAAAAAAAAAGCTTTCCTTCTAATGCACGCAACTTTCTCTGGTTTTTCCCTTCGACCGTGTAACACGATGATTCAGAGATAAGACTCAATGTGGTTGTTAAGTTGCCGTGATGGATTTTACAAAGGGGAGAATCACGTCAAGTTTATGTAAGCTTGATAGCAGCTGCTCTTTGGAAATACATCTTAATTATGGGTAAAAATACTAAGCCATAACTTGTATACCTATTTTAAAAACCTCATTTTTTTTTCAGTGCCATAATTCTAAACATTAGCTCTCTGCTGAGGTTAGTATTTATTTATAGGTTGGATACTGTAAGGAGGTAGCCCAGGAAATGCTACTTGATGATGGTGGTTATTAGACGTGCCTGTTAGTGACCCCTCATATTTATCTGTATTTAATTATAGAATTACTGCCATAATGCCCTAAGTTATGTCTGAGAACAAAAGGCAGTTCCATTTGTGATACCATTATATGCCAGCACTCACAACTTCTTAAAAAATGGTAATGACCTTTAGGATGAAATCTTTTCAGCCCAGTATTGACTTTCTCTGTGTGCATGGAGTTTGGTAAAAATCAAGATCAACCTTTTTTATTATTTATAGACACACAGAAAAAGATGGCTTGAATGATGATAAAAAGCACTTTGCAATCTTTGGGGGCCCCTGGGTAACTAGAAATGGCTCCATTTTAAAACGTTAAACTGATAGTTTTAGGATGTTTGTAGTTATACCAAACTTAAAACTCTAGATGAGAAATAAGGAAGTTCCGTTGGAATCCTTGAGCTTGCGCCTGTGTGTTCACACGTGCCAGTACACTCGAGTATTTCCACTAACTGCTGATGTGCATGAAATTAATCTTACAGGCAAGTGTTTGCAGAATTGGAGCCAACATTTGGAAATATTTCGAGGTTTCATATAACAAAACACTTCAGCATATGCTTAAATAATATTGATTTCACTGGAAGTGCAGTGTTTTACTCACTTCCCTGAATTGAGACTATATTCCTTTTTGAGACTGAAATGACAAATACTTTTGACCAGATGACAAAACTCTGATGAATAGATTTAATTTTTTGTTCTCCATTCTATCTCCCTTATTTAATAGTAGTAATTTTGGGGGTTGGTTAGTAACACAATATGCTATGGCTCTGATGATGGGGTGCTTTCCCTTGCTTCCAGTTCCAGCTGTTACAACGTAATGTAATTTAATAGTAATGATTATTTAGATGCATAATACTGTGTCATCGACTATACTAAAGGAAGTGTTTTGGAAAGGGACGATGAAGGCAGGAAGAAGCTGAGGTGTGGGGCTGCTTCGCGGCTAATTCGCCTGGTGTCCCAGCGTCTGTCGATCGTACGGTCCCGGTGCTCGATTCACTGCTGAAGTATCCAACCGAACATTTTGCACTTGCTGGTGAGTGGATCTTAACCCAGAGCTGAAGCATGAAGATATAATATTGATAAACTCTGAATAATTTACCCAGATTGTACCAGAAGTCTGTGGCAAGGCAAAGAATTGAGACGGGGTCTTTCCAGTCCACCACATTAAGCACAAAGTTATCATTGCTATCACGGCGAACGAGTCTAATAACCACCAAAGCGCAGTGATTATGCAAATCATTGTACCCTGACTGAGTAATAAAAGCTATCAACCATCCGGAGTTAAGGGGTTTGCGTATTGTATGATTACTGAGAAATAAAATCAGAGGGATTATGCAAACCACCGCCTTCAGCCAATCGGACTGAAAGATGCAAGGGAAAAAAAAAAGGTATATTTATGCATCAATAACAGTACAGTACCCCTGAGCTCCAGTTATTATTATTTTTGTTATTTGACTGCAGAAGTAACCAGCGGCCCTGATGAATCCGATAGAAACCAGAATCGTTTTCTTTCGGATTCTGCGTCGAATCCCGACTTCCGCGGTCCTTACATTTCGCATAAACAACAGTGGGGATCTGAGCTTGTTTCCCTGCTCGAACAAAACCGTACATCAGTAGATCCTGAAAAAAATACAGGACAGGAGCGGGCGGCGGGCGGTAGGACCCAGCGCCCGCTCACGGCGGCCCGCAGGGGATGCCCCGCCCCCCCCCCGCCCCGCC
>JANZLQ010000079.1:79037477-79068625 GCA_026212715.1 Elanus axillaris | reverse complement strand
GCTCACGGTCCCGCAGGGCCGAGGAAGGATCCCCGAGGTTGGGCACCCTTGTCCTTTAAAAGAAAACAAAACCCTACGAAACACCGAAGAGCCACGGACAGAAAGACCTGCCAAGCCCCAGAAAAAAAATTAATTACCTATGAGCCAAGGTTTCACAGTTTCCTGATTTGGAGAATCTCGACTTCTCCAGGTCTGGCTGAGCTAGGATTTTGGGTGGGAGAGCAGAGAATTATCCCTTTCTCCTGCTTCCCAGCAGGACTCACTGCAAGGGGCTGGCTGGGGTTGGGGTTTTCTTTTGCTTTCCTGGTGAGCAGCAGCTCGAGGAGGAGGAGGAGGAGGAGGAGGAGGAGGAGGTGGGAGATGTTGGGACTAACCAGCCAGGTCAAGCCACTTGTCAGCCCCAGGTGACTCGGGAATAACTCCAAGCTCATCCCAGTGGGAAGCAGCGGCTGGTGAGGCAGAGGATTCACTGGCAGCCTGCTGCCAGCAGAGCAAGGGAGGAAAAAAAGGGGGAAAAAAAAATGACTCAAAAGTTCTCTCTGGCTAAAAGAAACTCACAGGTTGGGAGTGTTGCAGCTTTGAATATCGAGAGCTGCTCCCTTCTCTGTTCCGCTTGTCCCCAAACGGATTGGGGCTGTGACCAGCGAAAAGTTCCCAAGGCATTGTTTTGTTTTTTTGGGTTTTTTTTTTAATAGCAATTACAAAAATTATCATCCCCGTTTGGGATTTGTGCTGACCATTTTCTGTCCTGCAGCTCATTTCTCGGTGCTGAAGCATCGCTTCACACCCAACCGCCATTTGCTATCTTATCTTCTGGTAAAGGACTGTGAACAGACTGTAGTTTGTTTGGTTTTATTTTGGCGGGTGTTTTGTTGAAGCCCAAATAAAATCATTTGTTTCTGTGGCATGCAGGGAACTGCTGTGTATTAAAAAGGTAAGGGTTTCCTTTACGGAACCGTTCATCTGTCATTACTGTTGCGTTCATTAAAAGGTTTAACGGTTTTCAGTATATTGTTTTAAAATCTGATCTTGAAATAAAGTGAACTGTAGTTTGTTTTTCTAATGCTAGTGATAAACTTAACCGTATGCATTAATATCGCCGATAGCATTTGTTACATGGTTTGGGTTTTTTTTTTTCCCCTAACATGTCTGCCTGTTTTTGTGTGACACAGTTGGCTGGGGAAGCGATCAAGGGATTGGAGGATTTGGAGAGGAACCAGGAATTAAAGCGCAGCTAACGAACCTTATTCGATCTGTACGAACCGTTATGAGAGGTAAGGTGACAACCTTTTGTTTAAATACCATTGTCTGTAAAGTTTTGCTTCTGTGCTTTAATGAAGTAACATCAGTATTTTGACTCTCTTCTTTTACCAAACAGCTGCTATTTCTGCTCGTCATTTCCAGTCTATCCTTCCTTCGTGCGAGGACTCAGTGTAGGAGGGCGCAGGTCCCAGCTAAGGTGCCCTGATTCTGATAAAGTGTAAATAAAAAAAATACCCCGACTCCGACCCTGGCGTGTGGCACTGCTGCTGCATCTTGTCTTTCCTCGGAGTTTGGGAGCTGGGGGGGGAAGCTCAATGATCAATCAGAGCGCACAATTAGCTTCACCCTGGCTAAACTCAGCTTTGTGTGAAGTACCTGGTGAGGGAAATGTAATTCCTGGGATTCTTAAAGGTAAGCCAGGCTTACGTACCTCAAAGGAAGGAGAAAAAAACAGACTCTTAATTTTTAACTTACTGATAGTTTTTCACTATAAAGCACAGCAGAAATTCCTTTTATAAGTGATGAGAAAGGGGACGTAACAAATCTTGTCTGTCTTGCCCACCACAGAGCAAAAACTGATACATTTCTTCTAAATCACAGCAAAGCCAAGGGTAGCAACTGACTTTGAGGCAGTTTAGTTTCATTTGGAGAAAAGGTTGTTTGGGTTAAAGTTAAAACGGGATGGGCTGTAGAAAAATATTTATGCTGTTGCTTCCTACTAATTTTTAGTGTCCTAGGCTTTGATCCTGGCTCCTTCTACTAATCCTGGTTTTGCGTAGGAAAAATAAGTGTATTTTTAAAATTTTGATTGCTTTTCCTCCTTAAAAGGTAGTCTCCTAACACAATGTGAAATTCTGTCACTTTGTGATGTGGAAAAGAAAATTTTCACAATTGCTCTTCTTTTTTTTTTTCTCCCCTACAGTGCCATTAATAGCAGTGAACTCCATTACAATCGTTCTCCTCCTGTTGTTTGGTTGAAGATACCTGGTGAAAATCTTTTGGACATCCAAAGAAGCTAGTTGCTAACCATCATTGCTCTGAGTTTTCTGGGATCCAGCACGGTTTAGCTGTCAATTTGACATTCAACTTAAAATAATAAAGACACTATTTCTATTTATCCTATTTCCTAACGTTCACTTGCAGTTTCATTAATCAAGATAATGGGATCAATGCAACAACACTGCGAATATATTGGACTATGATAAATTCTGTTGCTGCCTGTTAATAGTGTTGACTGTTAGAATATGTGTCACGACATATTGCAATGATTGTCGATAGGATGTGTTTTTTAAATGTCTCGTTACTCAGGGATGAATTCCTTCAGTACGCTTCCCAGTTTCTTTAAATTAAAAAAAAAACAAACAACCCAAATACAGTGGTTTTTATTTCAGTTAATACCAGAGTACTATTTAAGAGAATATGAATTCGGCTCTGAAAACTTGTTATAAATTACTGAAGTATGGTTGTGATATTGAAGGAGATGAAACTAGATGGGTAAAATCCTGATTCAGTTCACATTGCAAGTCAAATGTTCCTGGTTTGATTGAGACCAGGATTTTTCTTGTGGTGTTAGACTTCTCAAATCAATAAGGTTTCATGCTGATGGTGAAGTAAGTTGAAAATAAGTGCAATTGCTATGCAAAATCTAAAAAAACTGTACCTGAGGCTGGGCAACTCTGTCTTAATTTAGACTAGCAGGTGATAGCAATTAGCATTTGTTACTGTTCTGTCAAGGATTGTTACACTTTTAAAAATGCGTATTAAACTTCTGCATGGTGATCAGTGTGTTGGAAGTGGGGAACCATTTGTATTCTGAGCTTCTTGGGAAACGTGGGAGAGGAATACTCTGCCCTTTTCAAATGCGATTCTTTGTTAAAAAACAGGGAATTTGCAGCCTCTCTGTTACTGCTACTTCTTCCTCTGCCCTCCATCTTCCCCTGTTAAATTAACAGTTTACTGAAATTGAAACTGTGGGTATGACCTTGCAGTTCTGTTGCAGAGAATATTGCTAATTGCTTTGGTACAGATCTTGTCTCAGTTAAGACCGCTGGGTTAGGTCAGATGTTACATAGCATGTCTGAATTGAAGAAGGCCCATTCTCATTCTTTAGAAAAGTTAGAAGTCTTAGGTCTGTTCCTCTGCTAAAGTGTGTTTGCTTAATTTTGAAGTGGGGAAGGCCAAAGGAAACCTGGCAGCTTCATTATTTTAAAACAGCTTAGTTTATCGCCTCTTCTTCCGACGTCTTGATGACTAAAGGATGCATTGTTGTATACAAAGATAAATCTGTAAAATGTGTAAATTAATGTAATTATCTTCAGTTGCAGTGTTTTGCAGAGTAGAGTATATCCAGGAGGACAGTTTTGTGTTGTTTCCTTTTTTTAGTGAAAACTTGTAAATAAATTCTGAATTTCTAAGTTAAGCACTCTCTTTCATAACTCACTTTATATCCGTGTATGGCGGGAGTATGTAAAAACTCAGCTGTATCCTGTTCCAGATACCAGAGTTACTGTTCTTACATGAAATACTTTTTTCTCATCCCTGTGACACTTGGAACTATCATCTCTTTGCTATGAAGCTGTATTTTGGTTTATGTAGCAAACCTAATGAGCCATGGTAACATTGGCCAGAGGCAGAATAGGATCATGCTAGCCTTTAAATTCTAAAGTAGGTAGATCTGTTATAAAGTATTTCTTTAGAATAATCTTCGTGCAATTGAGAGGTGATGAGGGTACAGTCTGGATCAGTTACTTTCATATATCTGTCTTCTGTGGAAACTGGACGTTGTATATGTGGAACAGATAAAACACGGAAGGTGTGCAGGCCTTTTTGTAAAATAGTTGTAAAAAAGCAGTAGTAGATGTTTCCATTGCTGATGCATTCAATTGGAGTGCTGAACGGTTTCAAGCACAGCTTGCGTGCCCTTTCCTTTTTAGATGTACTGACTGTTAAAACACTAGTTCTTACTAAGATAAAAGCAAATACTAAAGATTACAAGCAACAGATTTTAAAATGGGTGAAAAAGTGATTTCCCCCATCTTCCTGCCCTTTCAGAAAGGCCAGAGTTTCAAAGCATGGTTTTGCACACGTGGGCAGATCATTTCAAAATCAATTAGGCACGTGCAGTAAAAAGGAGCAGCGGTTCTGTGCAGCAGGAATCCTGCATTTGAGGCAAAACTGGGACGTGTTTTACCTGGCAGATGCAAAATAGTGATTCAAAGTGGGGCAGCAGCTGAAGATCAGGTCTCCCAGGTAATGAGCAGAGAAGAGGTCAAAAGGTAGACAGCAGACAGGCAGAGAAAGGACTGTAGAGAGAGACAGCAAGGGACTAACTACACTGCTGCTGTCTCCTCGTGTGGCTTTGAGCAGTTCTGCTGTGACTTAAGTTCAAACAAGGCGAAGCACTTCAAGCCCGGCCAGGGCTCGGGTTCTTCAGTAACAGGGAACATGCAAAAAAGTTTCCACTTGGCAAAGAGCTCCGTGTAGAAAGTAGCCTGGGTTCCAGTAGTGGTTCAAACCATTAAGAGCTTTATCACTCGTACCTGGCACAGAAATTACAATAACCAGAACATTTTATGGGTCAGGATGAGGACTGAGACTTTCTAGTGTAGAATAATTGGTTCTAGTAATGGTTTGTAAACAGAGGATGCTTTCACAGCTGTCGACTGCAGTGTGGCGGTACCGGTCATGGCTGGCTGTGTGGGGAAAATGAAGCTTGTGGGACAATTCACAAAGCTTTTTGTGCAAATATGGAAAGGAATAAGGGATCTATTCTGTATAGCTGTACTGTTAAAGGTTTTGTTTTGAAGGGCATGGGGACAGGTGGAGGGAAAAAGAAGGTAATGGGTTTGTACATGAATAAATGAATCTCAAACTCCCTTTAATTAGCTCTGACACGTCACCTTAGGTTGCACTGTTAAAAATTTAGAATTGCACTATCTTATATACCTTGGATTTTTTGATGTACCATCACGATCTGAACCTGTGAACATAGATCATGCTTAATTCACTGATGTGCTTAAAACACAATTGCCTCTAAGCTCGTTTTCTGTATGCTGCCTCTCCTGCAGATGAGCGTGGCGTGCCCTGCTGCCACCACGGCTCGACTGTGGTCTCCACAGACTGGGGCTTGCTCCTGCCACAGGTGAGGCCCAGTCCTTCCAGTTACACCTCTCCAACAGAGCTGGGCTTCCAAACACCCACCAACACCTCCCTGGGCGGCTTTAGCTGGGAACCGCACAGAAGCCGCCACCACCCCCAGAAGACTAGCCCCGCTGGGGTGTCCCCCTCACCCAGCTCCTCCTTCACACCCCCTCAGCGTGCAGCTGCGGGCGGCAGAGCCGGCCCCGGCCTCAGCCTCAGCCCCAGCAGCTCCCGCCATTTCCCGCCCTCCCCGCTGAGGCGCCGCGCGCCCTCTGCCCCTCAGCGCCGCTGTGGCCCCCACACCACTCCCGCGGGCTGCCCGCCGCGCTGCCTGTCAGCGAGTGCCACAGGCCAGCCGGGGACCATGGGTCCTTGAGGGCTGAGCGCCCGCTGCGCTTACTCGGCCGCGGCTGCGGTGCCGGTGGTTAGGCGGGAACCGGCGCTGGGTCGGGCAGACCTGGCTCCGCGAGGGCCCCGCGGGGCGGGGCGGGGAGGCGGCGGGCAGTCCGGAGGGGCGGCGGCTGGAGCCAGGTTAGTTTAGGGGTGAAGGGGGGGGTGCTGCCGCGCTGCCCTCCCCTCTCGTCCGACTGCGCCCGCCCGATTTCGTCGGGCGCGAAAGGACGGGCGGAACCATCCTCCTCACGGAAAAGGGGAGCCCGCCGAATATCGGAGCGTCCCTCTCCACAGAATGGACCAGCCCACCTGCCCGTTTTAAACCGGCGGAAAGAGGCGGTACCATTTCCTCGGCTAGGGGGTGTGGAGGTTCGTTGTATCCTCGTGCCCTTTCTAATATGGCGAGGGAGGGAAAGGCGTCCGTTCTCGAAGGCGTTGTGGGGCCGGGGACCGGCCCCGGGGCTCCCCAGCGAGCAGGGAGGCACAGGTTGCCCCCGGCTCCTCAGGGGGCAATGGCAGGCCCGCGGGGGAGGCCGTTTGGGCTCTCTGTGGGGCCGGGTGGGTGGCCGCGGAGCCCGCAGCCCCACTCCCCTCAGCGCAGCCTGACCCGGGCCTGGGCCGCTCTGCTGCCTTGTCCTGGGGCTCGCCAGCGACTTCAGGGGCTCCTGCTTCGCTGCCCGCCTTGTGCTGTTGGCTGAGGGAAAGGCCTGGCCTTTGCTGGGGCCCTGTGGGGTCCCTGCGTGGGCTGCACTGGGCACCTCTGCCGTGGAGAGCAGCCCCTCCGTGGCCCCAACGCTTCTGTGGCATTACAAGCCTTCCTGTAAGGGGACAGGGCCTCTTTCCCCGGAGGTTGTGAGCATCTTGTTGCGTCCCTGTGCGGCGTGTAGGTCCCTTAGACTGCCAAAGACTAGGTGAGAGTGGAGCTGGATGGTCCCTCGTGTCCTGACCAGCCTGAATTATTGTGTGGCTTCGTCCTGTTGCTGTAGCTGTAATGCCAGCACAAAGGTGAGGTTCCCTTGGTGTGTTGGGCTGCGGTTAGGAAAACTGAGGTACTGAAGCTTTTTAGGACTTTCTTGCTAACCCATGAGCTTTATACTTAAAATCAGCTATGCTGAAAACTGGTTCTGCAGATAACTTCCATACCACCGCAATAAATACACTGTGAACAGGAGAACCAACGGAGACCTAGAGTAAAAGGAAGAAGAAAAATATCCCCTTTCTGCTAACCTAGGTTATTCTGTCCCTGTCCTTAGCTGTGTTGTCTATGCAGGCACAGTGCAGTTGCTCTGCAGTCATGTGTCTTTGGCTAGAGAATTTATATAATAGCACCTTCTTCAGTCCTGTCTTCAGTCTCTCTCAGCACTCAAAATTCCCTGTGCCAGAGTTGAAGTGCCTGAGGGAAGAGAGTTTTTTTTTTGTCATGGAGATAATGTGGAGTCATGCAAATCCCATTCTGTTGAGGCACTTTGTCTGCACTAAGTATTTTACTCAGAGAAGGTGTCTTAGAAGCCTGGTGCCCTCTTTTCCTATGCAATTGATGAAGCTCCCTTAGGAGTTCTGTTACCAGCTTTGTATCATAGACATTTAACCTTGGCCTGTGTAGGAACAGACATAATGTAAAATAAGCATTTTTGTATTTTTTTTTTATTGCAGGGAAGCAGCAGGAATAGTGAAAGTGGATTCTCAAAAGTTTTCTGCACCTGTCTTGTACCTGAGACATCAAGTTCACATGATCTTGATCATTGATAAAACTGTCCTGATAGAAAATTAAATTTATTAGGCCAGGTTCTAATCATGGTGTTGACCACTCTGCCTGTTTTTTTAATAGTATATGCATGTTATTTGTTCTGCCTGTAATCAAAACAGCTCCACATAAAATTGTGATGACTTGCTAGTGATGACAGATCAGATAGTCGTTACTGTCTTAACAGAGAGGAGAAAAGCTTCCATATTGGATGTTTGCTAAGAAATAGCTCAGCAGACTTGCTCATGGAGCAAAATACAGCACTTGCAGCACACATGAGGAGAAGTACTAGTTTCTGAAGAAAGCTTTTTAGCCAGATTACATGTACATGACCTCACTGTTTCCTTCCCCAGTGCCTTTACCCTTTGAATGCTGGCTTCTATTTTGGGCTGAGTCTCATGTACCTATTTGTGTGACACAGAAACTTGCTGTAGAAAAACTGCTGGACTGTCCCCTTCGCAAGAGGAGGGAGTAACCCTTTGGGGTGCTGAATATCTGTGATCCCTGAGAGCTTCCAGGCTAACAGTCTGCAAATTCATGCTGTCATACAGGTAGTCAACCACCAAATAGCCTAAAAGCTGGGGCATCTGAATTGTGTTGTGGGCTAGATCACCCTAGATCTTGCTTACAAAACGAATGTTAACAATATCCACTTTTGCAGAGCATTTTGAGCTTTATAGTCAGAGCACTGTATCATCGCTTAGTCGTAGTATATTTATTTTTACTTGAACAGCGCCACTGCTGTCAATGGGACTTGCCAAAATGTGCTTGCTGAGGCCTTGAACCAGCAATACCAGACCTAATGATCCTCTTCCCAACAGCCTTAGTTGTTTAGAGAATTTTTTGACGTGCACAAATAAAGGCACTTAAAAACCAAATAGCACCTGATTTCCATATATAGAGTCTTTGGGAAAATACCACCCCATCAATTATGTATTTTTTTTAAACACTGCCTTTTATTTCTCTGTCTAAAGGGGCCCATTTAATACTGCGAGTAATGTTCTGAGTAATACCGGGCTTGGCACAAATGAGGCGCTTAACTGAGTTCCTTATTTTTATTATCTATTGTCTGCTAACCAGTTTTTTGTTGTTTCATTTATTTGTCTTTTCCCTGGGGAAGGAAGGATGGCAGCTCGGCGTGCGCTGAAAGCTGTCTTGGTGGATCTCAGCGGCACGCTTCACATTGAAGACTCAGCTGTGCCAGGCGCACAGGAAGCTCTTAAAAGGCAAGCTACCTTTTTCGATTTCCTCTCATATAACCTATCAGCACTGTTTGCACAAAGATGTTTCTTTAAGTAAATGGGCCTGAAGCTTCTGCCTTTTTACGCTGTTGTGGATGAGCAAATATGCGGCCAAATTCTGCTTTTATTTACACCTGTATTAATACCAAAAGAAATCAGCAAAGGACCTAGATACTGAAAAGTTGCCAGGTATCTCCTAAGTCCCCACAGCTTTCCCAAGTTGCTCTCTAGGTCTTATCTAAGTCTTTTCTAGATGGAAGAAGACTTCATATTCAGAACTTTTCGGCTAATTCATATGGGACTGAAGCCTTAACTAAAGTGGAAAGTAGTTAAATTAGTCTGAATTACCCCATGTACAGCTAAGTCACTTCAGCTGAGCTGTTCCTCCTGCTTTGTTTAACTACAGGACCCTGATTGTATGTCTGAGCCCTTAGGGCTGTGGTGAGCTAGAGTGGAATAACAGAGAATAGCTTGGCCTGGTGAGCAAGGTATCCTTTGCAGAGTCCTCATTTCATTTGGTCTTTCAGCCTAGGCTTTGCTTTATTATTTTTAAAGTTTCTTTCTGCTAGGTAAACAACCTCAGTTGTTTTTTAGTTGGAGAAACATTTTATAATACAGCCCATCTTTTGTAAGAATTTCAACACATTATTAAGGAGGACAGTTAAGTACCTGTTTCTCTTGTGATGAAAGGGTGCCTAAAGAAACTGAGGCATAGTAAAATGACTTCATCTGGCTGAGTCAGTGGCAAAATAGGATATGCCACACCAGGGATCTTTGTAGTGTGTTATGATCCTTTTCTTGGAGAAGACATCTTGCAATGGATGAAGAAAAACACAAAGTGATGTATGCTATCGTGGTGAGGGAGGGAGGACACCTTAAGGTGCTGGGACAGTAAGAATTAATCAGGGGAGAGGAATAGGGCTGAATTAAGGATGAGAAGTCTTTACTGGAGTTGTATTGGCTGCTTAGATTTTTCTAAAGCTTGACTGTTGCTTAGAGGAAGAGTTCACAGAGGGATGAGGAAACTCTGCATTTCTTTTCACAAAGAATTCTGTGGAAATAATTATCTTCTAAAGATGTAAAATTGCAAGGAAGTAAGAACTGCTAAAGCGTTGGGTTCCCATTCATTACCCTTTCATTCACTGGACCTTGTCTGCTTGGTGTTTCATGCTGCAGGGAGAACTTTTGCCAGGTGAGAGTCAGCATTCTCAAAAATCCATACCTATATGAAGTGGTGATGCTGTCAAGATCTGTATCTGTCTGCTGCTTAGTATCTGTCCTGTCTGCTGCTCACCTCCAAACCCCAGGCATTAGACCGAAGAGAGAGATTCTGTAGAATCAGATGACAAACTGTTTTCTAAAGCCACTGATTGTCCTTTGTCTTCTCTTCTCCTCGATTCCTACTGAGCTGTGCTCATGCAGGCCCTGCCCTGGCTTTGGCAAGGGAGGGGGTTAGCGAAGGGATAAGGTGTAGAGAATCTGGTGCTGTTTGTCAGCTTCAACCTGCTGTCACGGGTATGGAGAGCAGGTGTCATTTCACTGCAAGGAACAGCCAGGTCTTTTTGCTTAGAGGTTTGAAAAAAATGTTTTCTTGTGCTCTTTTCTGCTAATCCATGTCATTGTCCTTCCTAAAGAGAAGCTGAAATGATTGGCATGCAGCTTGTTTAGGGAACAAATGGATAGATTCTGTTTTTAGGGTTACTTCTCAGTATTGAGGTCCACAGGAAAAAACCCCAAAGCATTAATTTTTATTTTATTAGCAACCGGGTGACCAGTTCTTACTTGTGAAGGGTCAGCATATCTGACTAACAAGAGAAAGAAGTGGCAGGTGCAAGCAAGTCTCCAGTGTTGACCAACTTTATTCTGATGTTCTCTGTGCAGTTGCGATGCCAGAATTTGTTTCTATAGCAACAAACAGAGAAAGTGATGGTGGGGGAGTAATTAAAGGGAATGCCGTTGAAATTGTCACTTAAAATTATTTGATTGTTTGGTAGCACATACTGTCAGCGTAGGGCAATAATGTGGTTTTATGTGATATTGGTGTCCCTCAGTAAAGGGAGAAATGGCTGCAAAAGCTGAGATGAAATTGCCACACAGGTAACAGAGTCTCCTAGAGCATCCTGCATCTCTGAATGAGCCACAGCTGCTGTGAAATTCACCCGGCATGTGGAGTTCAATATATTAATTTAGCAACAAGGTACTTTTGTTTCTTTATTTTGGTTCAGGATGCTGTTGATCCAGAATACAGGGCTGGTTTATTATCTAGTTTGAATTAAAAGGCTTTTCAAACTAGTTGTTGTTGATCATAGATGTGTCTGCTACTGCTGTGAAGATGGAGTTTGGAATCACCATTTTCCTCCAGACTTTTCCTGGTAGAAGCAAAGCAGGGGAGACTTGGTCTTGTTCTAGTAGCTGTAATTCTTGCCATCTGTTGCACATTGTCCTCCACTCCATAGAAGTTAAGAACCTCATGGTTCTTGTGTGGCACCAGTACTCTGGAATGTATACAGTCTTTTCATCTGCAGGCTTTTGACAAACGGCTTTTTTCAGTCCCAAAGAGATGTTTGAGTGTGTAAAAAGAAGGATGTTGTGGCCATTTCCTTTGCTCTTCATCCATCAGGCTACGCAGCGCTCCGGTTACCATTCGATTTGTGACGAACACAACGAAGGAGTGCAAGAGAGACCTGCTGGAGAGGCTGACAAAACTGGGATTTGACATTGCAGAAAATGAGATCTTCACGTCTCTGACAGCAGCCAGAAATCTTCTGGAGCAAAAGCAGGTGCGGCCTCTCCTCCTGGTGGATGATAAGGCCCTGCCTGATTTCACAGGTGAGGTGATCAGAAAATAGCATGGGGGAAGTTACTGAAGAGCTAAGGAAACACAGTGCTCTCTGTTTTGTGGAGTGACAATCATATATATACCACTAGCCATGATGAAACCTGAAATGTGGAACTCTCCAGAGTCATTTCTTTTTTAAGTCCTTTCTTTTTAAAGTAACATTCAGCAGTCTGAAGTCGTAGCTTCTTGAGGAGTAGTGGAAATGGCAGCCAAAGCCTTCAAATAGTCAGTAATTTGGGTAAAACTCAATACTTTTTATTAATTTCCAGTAAAATTTGTAAAAAAAGAGTAATACTTATCACTAGATCATTGGAGATTTATTGCACTTACCAGTGCTGATTTGTTTTATAGCAAGGATGTGTCAGCTTGTTGGAAATCAGGTTTCCCTCAGCTATTGCACAGAGGATTTGTGAAGAACTGAAAAGCCAGTGTGTAGGCACATGCTGGAGGCTATTTTCCCTTCATAGATTATTATTAAATGTAAAATCTCCAGGTAGTTATTGTTACTTATCTTGTATTGAACATGTAGGTCTCACTCCATGCACTTTGATACCTTAATTGATGACAGAAGGTTCATCACCCTGACTTCTCTGGATTGTCATCTCTAAAGACCTGGTTAAAGCTTGCTTTACATTCAGGTGTTCCCATTTTCCCTCCCTCAACAGTGAGAGCGGTAGAAGATGATAAATTCTAACTTGGACATGTCTGGCAGGTGCCTGAAGCTAGGACAGTTAGTCCTTGACTTAACCACATTGTTCTTTCAACAGTAGTGAAGACACTCAAGTTTTTTAATGTACTCAGAGTTGAAAACTATATATTGTATATTCAATCTTTCATTTAAAGGCAGCAAAAATGTTGATGGCTTGCCACTGCTCCCTGTCCCTTGCCTTATGAACTGAAATCCTTATGGCTGCCTAATTTAAGTAGGTTCTAATCTTCTGGGAGCTAGACATTTCCTGTTAAATTTTAGTGCCATAGTCTAGTCAGTCATCTTCAGAAAGATAAGTGTACAGGAGAAAAGCCTCTGTGGGCTCTGAGAGCAATGAAACCTGATAATCTGTTCTGCCTAACATGGGATCCAGAGAATATGCCCCCAGCAATATTCTGTATTTGTGTTCTCGGGAAGGCTTTGTTGGTTGGAAACAGCAGAGACAGCAGCTATTTCACTGAAGGCATTTAAATCAGTTTAATCTCCACGTATTTGGGATCTTTCCATCAGTTTTACAGTAGCTGATGCTAATTTTGTAAAAGACGGCAAAGAGATACCAGCAGAGTACATTGGTGGCATTATTTGCAATTGTTCTGTTTCTTTTTGCTATGAGCGGTTTGGCTCACATTCTGTCAGTGCTGCTCTTGAAACATTTAAGTACAATGGATAATGCTTTAAATTCCTGTTAATGGCTGCTATCGAACTATTCTTGGCTCATCTCTCTATAAAGTTGGTCACAGATGGATGAATGTAATCCATTCTTGGTTAAAGGACCCAGATGCCTTTGGGTGGTTTCACAAATCCCCGTGGCATCTCTGAGTGTACATTTTGCTGTCTGAGCTGACTGAAGGACACGTGGCAGGAGACATCATCCAGCAGGTTGCGGTGACACTCTGGAGACCCAGGAGCTCTAGTTGTCCCAGTAAAGGTATAGAGTATATGCTGTGTGAAGGTGGAACAAAAACCGCAGCAAGTGCAGGATGCAGCTGGTAACTTAACCTGTCATAAATAAAACTCTGGTACCTGTGTTTCTCCTGTAGATGCTACTCTGCTTCCATTGCTGGTTCTGTACAGAGGTGGCACTGCCATGTAAAACCAGCCATGCTCCTCTGGAGCGATGCAGGACAAAGGAGATGCAAGCTGTTCTCTAGGGGACTAATCCACATTAAAATAAAGACCTTCGGAAGAGCCAAAACTCATCTAGTGTAACAGCTTCTAGGTCATGCTGCAGTACCATCTTTGCTGTCTTAACCAGACTGATGTGTAGAACAACAGTCAGGCTTTATACCCTAAGTGGAGTTTTCTGTGGCTAGGGGGAATAGAAAGACTGGATGGAATTCACTAATCTTCCTGCTTTACTGCCTTACAAAGTAGATAAATATATGTAGAATGACATTCTCGGATAACAAAGTCATTCAGTTACAAAAGTGATTTGTGTAGTCTGCTGCATTTCAGTGGAGGCAGTGAGAGAATCACTGTTCAACAGTCGCTGTTAAGACTATCCAGCTGCAGAGTTGTGTTCATTGTGAAGGACAGCAGAGTCTGGATAGATCAACACCTTTTCCACAGACGCTCTCCTCATTTCTAAAAGACGTAAGACTAGCCTACATGATGTGTCTGTGTCAGAAAATGCTTGGTTTTGCTGTAAAGTGATTCATTGCACTCATTGACTGTGTACTGCTAAGTATGAAGAAAATCCTGTTCACTCCAGTCATGTTTTGATTTTTCAGGGATAGCCACTGATGATCCCAATGCAGTGGTGGTAGGACTGGCTCCTGAGCACTTTGACTATGAGATGATGAACAGAGCATTTCGGTAAGTCAGCCCCTCGTGGCTTTTTGAGCAGCGGCTGTCTTGTGCTGGGCTCTGTACCTCCGCATGTGTGAGGAAATCCTGCTTGTATGGGGAAAAGAGGGTGGCAGCAGTATCACCGTTATGTGGCGTGATTATGGTGTCTTCCTCCGTGTCTGAGAGAGCGCCACTAACCTTGGTGGGTTTGAGGCCTTAACCATGAACTTCAGGCAGTCCAGCCCTGGTTTTCATAGCTTTCAGTCTGTAAGTAAACTACAGAAGTACAGTCACGGTTGTCATTGAGGTGAAAAAGTTAGCAGTGCTTCAAAAGAGGAATACACAAACCCAAGGATGTTGGGAAGTATTTGGGAGACAGTTTCTGCATTCCAGCCTCAGCCTTTGGGGCTCAAACATTATAGGGAAGGAAATCCAGTCCTTTGAACTCTTTGCTCATGGGTGATGGCTAGCACACAATTTTTCACCTTGGAATTTGAAAAAAAACCCTGATCTCAAGGACCTTAATCTGTCTTTATGACCACTAAATCTGAAGAGGGAGCATCAGTTACTGCTCACCAGTATCTTATGGAGGCTCCTTGGAGTAGGAAGCCAGATCTGTGTCATAAGAACATGTATTGACCCAAACTGATTCTTGGGCAGCCTCATTAGTGCACATTGCCAATGGCATTGATTTTGGAGTTTTACAGCGCACTCATGAGTGGACTCTAATTTCACAACTGTGTGAACTTAAACCATCAGGTACTCCAGTGCTTACATAATTTTTTTTTTATTGATATTTCTGTCACGAATATATTAGCTGTTGAACGATAGTCATTAGCTGCCTCGGGCTGGAGACTGGAACACTCACAGCAAGAAACCAGTCATCACATTCAGAGTCCCTGAGGGCCCCAGGGTTCCCCAGGCCAGTGCACAGAGGAAAGCCTGCAGAACTGGCCCTGTGGTGGTGGGTGAGGTTGTCCCAGGCTGGATTTGGGCTTTTTGCATTAAACACAGAATTGGACACTAGCTCTGGTGATGGAAGGAAGGTGGTGAAGGACAAATCCAGTCCCTTGCAGCAGGCGCGGCATGGCCTTGCTGCCCAAGAGAGATGTATTTGGGGGTGTAGCATGGAGTTCATGCTGCCTGAGCATCTTAACGTTCCAGGGTTGTCTGGGTAGTGTGGCTGAGTATTGAGCCGAGTCCTTCAGATCACCTTGCCTTGTGCAGATGCATTCCCAGCTGCTCGACTGACTTGTCTGCCTGGAGGAAGATTTCATTCATCCTCTGTGAATCTGTCCTGGATTTGCCCGGTGTTTTCCTTGTCCTGTGTTTCAGGCTGGGCAGAGGTCCTAGTATGGACTCTGTTTCATCTTTATCATCTCACTGACTTGTTCTGGGCTTTTCCCCCAGCCCTCTATTGAGGGTAAACTGTTTTGCTGGTATCAGTTTTGTTTGGTGTAATGGAAATTTTAACCATTGGCCACATTTGCTTCTTCTCAAGCCTTGTGCCGTGTCAGTGTTCCTTGTTCTTTACTGCTCAGATGATTAAGTCACTTGGGATTTGCATTGCTCATAGCAAAACTTTAAGGTAAATCTGATTAAATGCAGGTATCTACAGTGCCAATGCCTGTATCTGAGCTGGTGACCTGGGCTCCTGAGGGAGAGAGGAGGTGCCTGTGAGGCATTGTTCCTATGTCCCCTAGTGGTGCTTAAAATAGGACAGTTGAACTAGTGTGTCCTAGAAGTGCTTTTTCCTCTCCACTGACTGTGAAGAGCCCAGGCTGACTAATTATCTGGTAGGCAACTACTCGGTTGATATTCAACATTAGGTTAGGTAAATCTAACCCAATATGAGTCCCAAAACAAGATACACAGAGTAAGGCTGTTCTCTAGGCACCATTTGAAGTTACTGAGACTAAATTTCTCTTTTTGTATACATGGGATTTTGATGCCGCGTTTAAAGGAATTCTCTCAGGTGAGATCTTTCCTGCAAACTGCTGAATGTAAGTGGTTGTGGTGCTGCTGTCAAATTAAATTTTTCTGTATCCTAGAGGCGTCCTCCCATTGTGAACATATCTGGCTGCTCACAGATACATATGCCAGCTCTCTTCTTGTTGAACTTGCTTTGGAAGGCATTGATTTCACTAGAAGTGTTTTGTGATAATTAAGTGAAATGAAATATTATCATTTTTGTACTGCTTAGAGTACCCAAGCTGCTCTGCAAACATATGGTAAGGAGGAGATGTACTTGGAGGAGCATACAAGTCACCTAGGCCAGCCTCTTCGAGCAGAGCCACAGCAGAGCTGCAGAAAGGCAGTGAAGGGGCAAAGCAAGATTTCGTTTGTTTTCTTAAACGTGTTTTTTTGGTAAATCAGGCAGGGTTAAGAAGAACAGAAATCCTCCTTTCTGCCCTGAAGATAACGGCCAACGTTTCTCCTCTATCCCCCAGCTTTGCTAGACTGGAGTCACTTTGGTACCTGCAGAAGGTGCTGTAAAATAGAATGGGAAGCGTTTGGCAGTCATTACCTCAACTTCTGTAGATACAGTCTGGAGGGCTTTTGTTGCACTGAAACTGAGGCTGGGGAGGACTGCAATAATGTTGCTGTGCCTGGTAGCACCGAGAGGATTCCTGTAGCGCAGCAGCTACACAGGCTTCCCTTTGCTGCAGGGCAGGTAGCTGCCGTGTCTGCTGTAAGGAAAAGCTACCAGGCAGGTAACAGAAATGGAAAAATCAAAGATTAGGTCCAGATTGTGTGAAAGCAAGCCCTCTTAAACTCCTGTTTATTACTTTGCTGTCATGGGTCTGCTGTTCAGGCACTGTGTGCGCTAGGCAGGAGCCCTCAAGCAGACCTGAAGTGAATTGACAGGGCTGACAGGGTGGCGAGGCTAAGGAGGCACTGACTGAGGTGGGTGGAGTAACAGCAGTTTCTTAATTACTTCTTCCCTTACATTTTTCCACCCGCTCTAGACAATGCTGTGTTCTGTGCAGATTTTTAACAGGTAGGTCAGCTGGCAGGCAGAGCTGCTGTCTGTGGAACCCCGAGGAGGGGCAGAAATGGGCCCATGAAAGGCGGGAGGACCTCAGCTGTTGGCAGGGAGCAGTTCCCAGTCTGTTAGACCCCTGCTGCGCTTGCTTCCCAGGTGCTGTGCCCAGCCAAGACCCTCCGGGAACGCTGCCATTCCGAGCATTATGACCCTTGTTCTGTGGCCCTTTTATTGTGCTCATTAGTGTTTGGAATCTGGTGACTTGTTGCTTTGAACTATCTGGAACTTTTGGTTCCCAACAGCAAGGAGTCCAAATCCAGCTTTGTTTCTAAAAGGCTCAGGAACAGCACTGTTAACTGGGGAATTTGGTGGGACCTGAATACGCCTAATATCTTTGTGCCTTTTCATGTAACTTGTTACTGTAATTCCTCCAATGCTAAAATACAAAGTTAAGGTAAAATGATTCACCTTCTGCTTGGGACTCACCTGAACACCAGTCTCTGATGGATACACATAGCTGTTTGGCTGTTGCAGGTGACACCAGCAGCCCCAAGAACTGCTGGGCTGCAGATTTCCTGGCAGGAGCAGCCTGAAAACACTGCTGTGTTCTCAGTCCAGACAAGGAGATGAAGGCTGTGGCCATCAGATTGCTACCTCCAGCCACTACCCGTGGTTAATGTATTTTAAAATATTTGCGTGGGGAAATCAGATGGGTTCTAATGTTAGGATGTTTGCCTTAGTGAAAAGCGAGTCTGCTGAGAGTAATGGACCTGAGTGCATGAGAGAGAGGATTTAAAAATAGTTACCTGTTAAAATACTCAAGATAATAAACTCTTTATTTAGGGGATTTGTTTTATTAGCTGTTTCTGGGGAAAAGAAAGGAAGGAACTTTATTTAACTCCCCAAATGAATTTGGGGCTTCGTGAAAGTCGGTGTCATCAACTCAAAGGAAAGCCAGTTCAGGCCTTCAGCTGCAAATATTGGGGGTTTTTAATGTAATTTTTGGACTTCCTTCTTCATTCATTCTTTAGGTTGATTTTGGATGGGGCTCCTCTTATAGCTATACATAAAGCCAGATACTTCAAGAAGAAAGATGGGCTGGCTCTGGGACCCGGACCTTTTGTTGCTGGGCTGGAATACGCGACAGACACCAAAGCGACAGTGGTGGGCAAGCCAGAGAAAACCTTCTTCTTCGAAGCTTTGCGGGAGAGTGGCTGTGCCCCGGAGGAGGCCGTCATGATTGGCGACGTACGTGGGGACCAAATACCTTATCACCTGCCCGTTTACGTAGTGCTCATCTCCACTGTGTGTGGTGCCTCCCAAATGCCATGAACTTGATCTTTCTAAAAGCACTGGGATTAAACGAGGGGTGAAAATCGAACCATCAAAACTGGCAGGATTTAATGTGTAGTCCATGGGGTTAGTTCTTTTACTTCAGTTGCTGTTCGGTCAGGCAAAAAGCACGTAGTAAATCATTCCTGTGACAGTTTGTCTAATAGGCAGCTAAATGATTTGGCGCTGTGTAGCTGCTTTTGAGTGGCTGGTTACTCATATGCAAAGCAGAGAATGTCATGAAAAATTTGTTAACAAATAGAGTCCATGACCACTAAACAGCAGCTCTCCTGTTCTGCCCCAGGACTGCAGGGATGATGTTGGTGGCGCCCAGAATGCGGGCATGCGTGGGATTTTGGTAAGGACAGGTGAGTACTCGATGGAGTGGTCATTTTGGGAGACAGCAGTGCATTCAGTGATGTGGTACTGGCATCCCTTGTTCCCAAAGCGAAGGCACGTTCTGAGCCCTGGTGCTTTGTGGAGGCCCGCTGTTCCTGCGGTTTGTTACACCAAGGGGCTGGTGGGAGACCCCAAGTCCATCGCTCCATGCATTTTGGGGTGAATGCAGCAGATATAGATACATTTCCTTGGCTGCAGGGTGGCAGCCTGGCAAGCAGTAGACTGCAATTAAGTCAGGATAGGCTGTTCTATTTAATATTTCAACAACAGGGCTAGAGCACGGACCCAGAACTGATAGCAGGATGGCATAAAGTAATAGATGGGGGTGGCTGATCTTGCAGGTGTGAATTTTTTTGCTCTAATGACTCTAAAATCCTGAGCACTAATCAAAGAACAGAGAGAACTGTTACTGTGACATCTTCGACTGCCAAAATCAGTCACAGCACTGTAACCTCTGATCATTCAGGAACTCTGGTGATATTCCCTAGTAATTACACTGGTAATTATAAAAGTCGTTTTGCTTCAGACAGAAGTGGAACCTTAGGGGACTGACAGGTATTATGAATGTTACTGATGGCACCATGGACAAGGTCTTTCTGAAGTGGCAGCTGCTCGTGCCACACAGCCCATGTTGAAAATGAAAGCAAGTAATCGTACTCTTCCTCATAAAAGCCCGAAGGGAAGATGATAACATTATTATTTCAAGAACCTATACCACCAATATCTGAAGAGTCAGTGAGTGAGTAGTGCCACTACAGCAGAGTGAGACCAGTGCATAGGTAACACTAAGTTTGAACCAGAGCCGCCCTTTAGGAATCTGCAGTAAGGCTCATTGTTTAGGGAAGACTTGGGGGATGGTTGTTGCAGGAGAACCTCAGAAGAGCAGTTCTCCTACTGTGTCTGGTTGTTACTGATCTGAGGAGGGGCTGTAATTTTCAGGGGAAAAAAAGGATACTCAAAGGAGTTTGGTAAATACATCTTTTTGTAATTCTGTACAGGTAAATATCGACCAGCAGATGAAGACAAAATCAATCCAGCTCCTTACTTAACCTGTGAGAATTTCCCAGAGGCGGTGGAACATATCCTAGAGCATCTGCTATGAAAAAAGGGAATAGTTAGTTTGAAGAAACATCGGTCTCGCATCCATTTCCTTTCCTCTTGCTTCAAAAACTAAGGTCACAGGATCAGCGCATGCATTGCATCAGAAACTTAGCCGTGAGCTCCTTCCACTCAAGCTGTGAAAGGGCAGAGGATGAGCGTGGGCCCCAGCGCAGTCACGGCAAAGCCCCTTTCCTGTAGTAGTTTCACTAGGACGTGACGAGGGACCATGGACACCCATCAGGGGAGAGAGAGAGAGAGGGAGGCTACAACCAACACAGCTGCTTTCCTGAACAACATAGGGAGCGTGGCAGAGAGTTCTGTTTATTTTCAGTTTTCAAGAAATAACTGATGCAAAGCCCTGTCTGGAAAGTGTCACGTTCTTCTGATGAATAAGCTAAACTGAAAAAAAACCCCACTGGAAATGCTAAAGTAAATAAACCTCAAAGACTAACGACAGAGCCTTAGTCAGCCTGTAGTGATTTCACTGAGTATGCCTCTGCTTTGCTGTAATTTAAAGGTAGACATTATGCATATTTAGAAGTGACTTTTAAATTAAAATATCACCATTGTTTAATAATAACTGCTGTTGATATCTTTCCTCTCATTAGAACAGATCCTGGTTTTGTTTTTCAAATTTTACATAAAATTAAAACTGTCAGCATTTTACAGATGTTTTAATTAGATGCTGTTATTAAAAAGAATGGTACAGAAACAAAAATCTGGTATTAAAAGCCTTTAGAGACTGTGAATTTTTGAAATTAGACTTCAGCAGGGTCCTATTAATGCTACAGTTGCAAAATTTCACTATTGTTGGGGGGTTTTTTTGTTTCTTTTTAATGTTATGGGAAAAATCCTTTACAAGCCATGGGGACAGATTCCAGTTTTTACACAGTTGGTTAGTAGAGCTGTAAAATGAAATTTAATTCTGTGGCATGCAATGCTTTTCCTATGTGCTAAATCCCCCAATATGAACCAACTTTGTAATGATGGTAAATAGCTTTTCTGGTCCATTTGCAAACTGTAATAATCAAAGTCCTTTACAGTTGTTTTACAGTGCTCCTGAGTGTTAAATTATTAGATTGTAATTATACATTACTGGAGTAGTGACCTTATTGAAAATACAGTTTTGTGTTAATGAGCCATGCTCGTTCTTGTTAAGAAAAATCATTGTGATAAACGAATGGGAAGCTCTCCTTACGTGAAGGAGCATCTATCTGCAGTCTCACTTGGTGGGTGGTTGCCTACATTCAGATTTAATCTCTGTCTGAGATGGAAAGTGTGGACAGAGTAGACTTTGCAGTAGAAAACACAAGGAACAATAATACCCCCAGGAACAAAAGCTGTCTTTAGATGCTATTTGCGTGCCCTCATAAATTGTAACCTACAGTTTTGAGTAAATTCATGCATCTAATGTTCATGCCAACAATTCTGAACCTGTGTTGGTTTCTGCTTGGAGTATGTCAGGGAAGGGTTTGGCCTTAGTCAGAATTGGTCAGAATCAGGTTCGGGAGGCAAGAGATCTGTTAGCAAAATCCTGTGAAGACACTTCCTGTACAGGCTTCTGACAATGTGACTGATGCTGGAAGAAAAAGAGACTGTTGGTGCTTCAGAGGACCCAGAGTGTGCTGGAAAGCATGCAAGACGGTGGTACTTTTAGAAAAGTAGCTGCACACAAGCCCCTGCAAGGAGAACTGCAAAGAGGACAACCCTGTTGGCAAGCAAGAGGGAGGGTAAGAGAGAGGCAGCAGCCTAAAACCATGACTGATTAGAATTTCTATTTAAAAGATTGCAGGACATGTGGCAGTCCTGACTGCTTTACCTGGCCATGTTCATAAGCAGAAAAGTCTCCCAGCTTGGCTAGTATTTACCAGTGTGCTGCAAAGACCCATCGTTTGCATTTTATGGCTGGCTGCAAATGAGTGGGTAACCACCAATCCAGTTTCTAGTTAGATAAGCCTAAACCTGCTGATTTTCTACAATGTTTCCCACATTCCTCTAATTCCTTTCCTTTTCCACCTTGGAAATACCCAAACCAACTGGAAAGTAATAAATTTGGCACATCAAGGCTTTGATCTCAGCTGAAAATGATGACAAATTAACCAAATTTACAAGGCACTGCTAAGGTCCTGGATTTCACTGGAGGCAGTCACTTACATTTCATTAGAAAGGGTGCAGGTCTGTGCTGGTAAAGCTGCACTGATGGTGATGATCTAGTGAGTCTCGGAAAGGGAGAATTATGCTAATCATCTAACTGTTCTTAACAAGCTTTCTGCTCCAGTTCTACCCCAAACCCGTAAACAACTATCATGAATAAAAGACTGACAAGCAAGCAATCTTTTAAGTCTATACATAAAATTAAGGCTGGAGTCTTCATTACACAGCAACTGTCATTACATTATTCCCATGAAGACTGTTTTTTAAGTGGTCAATGCAAATGGCTAATAAAAAATACCCAAACACCCCCCCCCAGCCTCATTAAATTTTGAAACTGAAGATTTCCCCTTGACATTTCTCACTGCATTCTCTTTCCTGGAGACAACAGCACTTCCTTCTCCATCACTGTTCGATCCTTCGGAGGCAAAGCGATGCCATTTTGGTTAGCAAAAGTCTTGGAAATTCTCAGTCTTTGGGTTTTTTTCTTGTCAAACTGACTCAAATTCTCTCTGCCAAGCTGTGTACTTCTGGCTTAGATTCTTTGCTGATGGCTTGGTGTGGGCGATCACATCCAGGAAATCTGCTGTTGTGATCGTGTCTAATCGGATCACGGGTAAGTTACTGTTACCTAAAGAGAATTGATTAAATACTGTTACTATTACCAAAAGACCTTCTTTTATGTCTCTGCCTAATGCAACACTTACTTAATATACAAAAACAACAGAATAAACCTAGTGAGATAAAGAAAAATTCATACTGGTGCACAGATACTGACAGCTTTATAAAAAGGCCTGGTTTTCAGAAATGTTAGCTTAGGTAGATGTTTTAGAGATGTACAGTTTAAAGATGTTTTAGAGATGCACAGTTTAAAACTTTTCTAAGCAGGTAACAGAGCTCCACCTGCTGGGGTTAACGTAATAGAGTTACAGCAGATCATCAGCATTTCCCAGAGCAGGTTCTCTTCTCAGAGCTGTGGTACCTGGCTGATGATTTTCAAGAGCGTCGAAGATTTTCCTCACTGGTCTCATGGCTGCTTCCTTGCACACGAGTTTTATGTCTGAGCCGGAGTACCCATCTGTTTCCTGTGACGGGATCAGAATGATACATTACAGCTTATAGCCTTGCAAATCACCCAGGAATGGCATTTACAAGCACATATATTTAAATAAAATATTTGTAGAGTCTATTCCTGTCTGAAATATATTTATTTGTGTATATATATACACATACATACACAAATATTTTTATGCGTACCCTCCCAACTTACATTGCTTGTTCTTGAGTGCCCACAGTACCTTGTAGGAGCAAGGAAAATACTGGACATTTTCTTTCTGTGGGGCAACTTTCTGTAGGCCAAATAAAACCCACCTTTCTGTGTCTGTTCCCAGCTTTCCTGTTAATAAAATAACTATTTCCTCATTAACATTGATGAAACAAAAACTGAGCAGTATTGTCTCTGTGAACAGATGTAAAAAGGGCCAACTGGGTAAGCTGTTAGATATTTTCAAAGAATTCAGGATGTGACAAAGGGCTAAATGAAGAAAGCCTGCTATTTAGTGAATCTCTTCACTGTCTAAATGCTCTTTTCTCCTGAAGCAGTGGAGCTGTGACAAACCTTCCCTACACAATTAACTGTTCATTACCCTGATGAATTGGAATTACTCCCAGCCTGCTGAGAAGAGTGATAAAATATACTGTTGCTGGAAGTCTCCCTGTATTTAAGGCTGAAAAGTTGGCCCAACAGAGAGGATCAGAATACACCATTTTGCAAGCAGAGCTGTGTGAAACCAGTAATTTCCACGGCCAGGTACGTGCCTGTGAAATGCTCAGCCCTGTGTCTCACTGGTCTCCCTTCAGCCGGAGCCTCAAACTGAGCTGAGGTCCTTCCTCCGGCTCTATACGTCGCAACTGCTGTATACAGCGGTGCCGTCCCAACCCTCCGCTTCGGACCTCTTCTGCCACAACATAATCCCACTGCTGTGGGTGATGTATGGCTCTCTTGCTTATGGCTCCCGCCCGGAAAGACCTCAAGCACCAAGTGGGCATTGTCCCTGCTGCAGCGCTGTCTCACCTGGCCCAGCAAGCTGTAGTCCAGATCTGTTCTCAGCTCCACGCCTCCGCTCTTGCTCAGAGGGGGCAGCCAGTGCTGGATCATCACCCGCCGTGCCTCTTTACTTGGGAGATCAACCAAAATCCTCTTCTCCAACCGCCGCAGCATGGCAGAATCTAACTCCCTGCAAGCAAAGGAGGAGAGGAACCGTCTCAGCGCGTCTCGTTGCGGAGACATGGCGTTGACAGCAAGCTCCTCACTGCAGGGACTGGCATTATTTCAACCCTACCTGTAACTGTGTCAGCCTAATTTTGGGGAAAAAAAAAAAAGTATTAGTTATCCATTGTATTGCTGTTCAGCATGTTAGCAATATGCTGGCTTGTGACAATGAAGCTTAACAATAACAATCACAAGTTGTAGTCATCTTCCCTGGCTCTGGTACTCACTGCAGCGTGTCTCGGTAACAACCTCTCCCTTTCTCCCTTTGCTATTAAGGAGACACTACAAATTGTCTGTCTGGGCCACTGTCAGGACTAATTAACTCCTACTTTGTAAGGGATGCTCAGTAGGTATAAAATACAGACTGAAGGTCTCAGAAGTGAGGGTCATGTTTATGGCAGAACAAGATGTGGATGTGAGAGTGCTCCTGCAATACAAATTACAAATAATACTGCCACAAAGGAAAATATCCCCATAAACAGGATCATGTGAAGGATGGACAGGCTGGATAAATGGGTCAGTGAGCCAAAAACCATGATGCTGTCAACATCAACATTGATAAAGGTGTTTTGCCAAAAAAAAAAAAAAAAAAGAAAAAACAAAACTAAAATACAAAAGATTGGGACTACTCCTCATTTTCACTCGCTTGTGATGCACAAAGGAAGCTTGAAAGAAAAAGGAATGTTTGTTTCTGTTTCTTTCTCAATGCATTTCATCACCATCTAGAAACAGTCCTTCTTGCCCATGCCACAGATTCTATCAAGTGTCAGGAGTCCTGGTACGCCCAACAGTGCCAGCTCCTCTCTGACACGCATCCAAACAGTTAATTTTAATCTAGTTCTTTCCCCCAGGTGCTTTTCAGTTGTTTGCAGCTAATGGTAACACAACCAAAAAACTGAATACAAATTCCTACTCCAGTTCATCCCTTGTCACTTGTGTAATGGGAATGGTCTACAAGTACCCCAGTCATCCATAAAACTTTCAAGAAGAAATAGCTGCTACAAAATATTTACTCACTCATAAGTCTCCAGTGCCTTCCAGGAGCTGCTCTGAGCTATTATCCTTCCAGGTGCTGTACCAATCTTTCTCTACTGGCCCCATTCAGTCACTTGTTATTTCAGTTTAAAATACAATTCAGTCCTCATACCTGCTGAGAAACTCTCATGAAAGGGAAACTCACTTCAGTGTGTCTTGTGCGGACAGAAAAACAGGAGCCCTAAGCACCATTTTCACCCTTGTCGGCTGAGCAGAAGGAGCCGGAGGACTGCACCTGCAATCTGGGACTGTGGGTACACTTAAACCTGCCTCTACCTTTCCCGATTATCTGGGTGAAACCTTTTTGCCAGCAAAGTCAACATTCGAGCAACGCTTCTTGTATGAAGCTCCTCTTTAATTTGCAGGGAGCTCAAAGCCAGCTCAAGTCAGATCTGTAGCACACCCATAGAGATTATTTCTGTCACCTTTGGTGACTGCGTCTCTATTTTTTGAAAGCAAATGTTTTGTACGGGCATAGCACATGATAAAGAAGACAAAAATGAGCTCCCAAATCCCCATCTAAGGTGCCTGCCTAAGTTTTCTACAGACCTCAGCACGCCTGGCTCTCGGCTTAGCGGGAGCAGAAGTGTCCCTTTCCCCAAAAAGGACCTCTCAGTTTGGGAGAACTTGTTCCATGTGCACTGAGCCGAGGGCAACGAAAGCAAAGATTAGAAAACCAGATCAATAGGAACTCAGAGGACAAGAGGAATTCACTTAGATCATCCCAGTACTTAACCAAGGCCTCAGAAGTAAATACCAAGGTTTGCTAATCAATGGCTGTTGGTATATTGATATTATTATTGATATTCTTAGGCTGTTTTAAGATGCTGTCCAACATTCAGCGCATAACCTCTTGCACAGGGTCCTACCCAGAACAGCCAAAGAACCATGTTAGCCCCACTCTCTTTCCAAATGTATTTTTCAGCTCAACTTCTCCTCAAAATTGCTTTACTTGGCTGGAAATAACTACTCTCTGGCTGACCAACCCCTTGACTATTATTTACCCATACTACCATCCTCTGCATAAACAGGACAAAAATGCTCAGGGTTTTAGAGATGCCCATGCAGGTACCCTAAACCACCCTTGCAGGCAAAGGACAACCACAGCCAGATTCTCTGCAAATACCCTACAAATCCTCCAAATGATGGCATTTTCCATCACTCCTCCTGCTTCAGAGCACTCCTGGGGTGTCCTCCAAGATCACAGTTCATAAGGTCCCTAGCCACGTTCTGTAAATAATTCTGCTGATACACAGAAGTTGCTCTATTTATCCAGAAAGGTTACAGTGACCTTGCTCCTTGGCTAAAGAGGAAAGTAAAGACATAAATTTTTGTTATCTAAAGTGTTTATGTTGTTTGCTAAATTGTTTTGTTAGTGATCAAATGCAAGGTTAAGTGTTATTAAGCAGAATAGAATAATAAGCACTGAGCCAACCAAAATATTCTCTGAAATAATAGCCAATACAAGTACTAAGAAATGCTCACAAAAAGATACACAAAGCTGTACAGGCACCTATAAAAGTGTGTGACTTTTCAGAGCTCCCCCAAGGTGGCATCATGCCATGTCATCCCTCCTAAATTTCATGAAGATAAACAAGACGTCTATTTTCATTTCCAGAAAGAAGAAGGGTAACAGTTGTGTTTTAGGCAGGAACTAAGAGACCTCAACAACTCCAGAGGCGAACCCAGAAACAGCAACAAGGGCTGACTGGTCCATAATTAATCCCTGCCTAGTGCAATCATCACTGCAGTGCTCTAAAGGCACCCAGAATGAGTGAACTTGCCGTGCTTCCCACCTCCCATCCTCCTGTGCAGACGGCCTAGGCAGAGCCCCCACAACCTGAGGGCTTGTATTGACTCCACATCTTCTCCTACTCCTCTCAGGGCTTCCCCACACCATCCTCCGCTTTCCTTCCTCGCTCTCTTCCACCGTACATACTGTGCACTGCTGAGAATTAGGGAAACGGCTCACTACAGGGTAATCCTGGATCTGATTTGGGTTTCACAGCCCACCTCTCCTTGAATCCATCTTGGCCATGCACTCACAGCTCCAATGGGACTCAGCTCAGACAAGAAGGGAAGAGTCTATCAGTCTGCACCAAAGCTTCACCCACCCTGAGGGTGGGGAGGGAGAAGAAAGCAGCACTGGAATGGAAGTCAAATTGAATGCACTAATACCTTAGGAAACATTCACTACGTGGTTAAGGATCACTTTATTTCTTTGCTAACGAGGCCTTTATTTTATTTAATTACATTGAATCATTTCAACAAGTAATTTGTCAATAGAAACTGCCTTGCTGATGAGTAGCAGGAAGCGAGGCTGGGCAGCAAGCACTGGCTGAAGAGGAAGATCAATAGCTGCAGTGCAGTGTAAAGAGCTTTGTTTAGGCTTCTTTTCATTCATCTAAAAGCAGCTTGGTACTAATTTTTTTCATGATCAACAAATAACCAAGTTAAGCAAATCCCTTGAAATCCAGCTTAATACCAAATGTTTTCAGGAATATAGGGCTGTGCTGTGAAGCCACAACCTTGGAGTGTAGTGCTAGGTATTCTGAAACTCTGTTAAGAAATATCCCTATGCAGCCTTATAGTAGGACTGAATGTTGCCCAATATACGTAAAAATAATCTGTAAACATATAGTTGAGATCTTAAAGCGGGTTCAAACCCCACTGACCTCTCTGGAAGCAGATATTCCCAAATGCCTCGAGGCTGTGAGCCTCAATGATTATGTGAGAGGCTCATGGCTTTCAGAAGCTTTCCATCCCCCTCAACCACCTTTCTAAGCATACACTCAGCCACATTTTAAAGCATATTCTCTGTGGTAGGCACATTTTTGCCAGACAACTGAGTCATTACATGCAGAGGTTGGATTTGCTTAAGAGAGGGCAAAATCCAACCTGCCCATGAGCAATGTTGAGAAAATCCAGAAGGAAATTCTAAGCTTGTGGGTATAAAACTTGCAAAAGCGAGAGCTGGCTTCTCACAGTGGCTCAGCTGCCACCCTTGAACCAATGCAGCTTGCCAGCTTTATGTGGCAGCAGTTCCCCCAAAATAGAAATCTTTTCATTTTGGATTTACCTTAAAAAAGCTGTGTCATTTCTGAGGTTTCAAAGAAGAAATTTTACAGAAATTAGCACTTCAGATTTGCAAAATGATCCTAAATCAAATGTGTAAAACACTTAAAACTGTATTCTGTAATTTTTGCATGACTTTCCAGAAAGAGTTTAATCAGTTGCATAAGGCAGACACATATTAACAAGATACATGCAGGAATCTCTTTTTTTTAGAAGCATACAGAGAGTTCAGCCTCACGCTGACATCAACACATCTCCAAGATCCCTAGATCCAGCAACAGCCACGTGGTGACCTTCAGACCAGTTGTTATCTCTGAACTCTTCCTCAGTGGGTTTCAAATCCCTGATTTTTCCTTTCAAACCAGTGTGCAAGAAAGAGCAGGAAGACATGGATCCTCTAAAGACATCTGATCCTTTTTAATACTGCCATGCTGTAGCATTACATATGAAGCTTAGCTACTCACAGGATAATTTAAGAGACCGCGGAAAGTTGCAATGCACTGCTCAGTTTCTCTTTCTAAAAGGCTAACAATGCTACAGTAACATAAACATTTATAGTGTATTATTAACCAACCATAAAGAGACAAATGGATTATTATTAATGTATTAATTCTCTTTCAAACTTAACTGTTCACACACCCAGTAGCTATTTATTTTTTAAGATTTTCTTAACTGGAACATATTTAAATCAAATTCTGCTCAATTCCTTCCATGTAGATACTGTAACACAAAATGGGGTGGATTTTGTACTGATTTAAATTCATGAGTTTGTCCAAGGCATAAATCCCCCAAACCAACACACAGACTCACTATTATGGCTATAAAAGCCAGTGATGGCTTTCTACTTACACTGTTGTGCTGGGGTAGGAATCTGCCTAACTTGTACATTTTATTTCTGCATAAATTTTAGGTGCCCACACAGCCATTCTCCTACTTAAAGAGCCTGAAAACCCTGGGCAGGCCATAGAAAGAGACAGACGAAAGTCTCTGAATATGTTGCCACTTTGGCACTTGAATTTCAGCAGGTAAGACGTCTGCCTGGTGGCTCTCAAAAGCACTCTTCCTTGACCGTATGGGAATCATAAGGTTTTGCATGAGGAAAGAAAATGTAGAGGGAAAGACAGGGCTTGTAGGAGGTGGACTGGATCTCTTCTGTGATAGACAGGAACTCCAGCCTTTACATCAGAGAAGAACTGTGTAATTCTCAAGTGAGTTCTTAGGTATTAATTTATTTTTACTGAGGTATGCTGAAGGGTAACACACTGCCTGTTTGTATGCTGCAACTGCACCTCTATGCCTAACTTAGAAGACCACTCCCCTTAGGCTTTCTTACATTCAGAAGAGAGAAATACTTTGAATTACTCTCACAGTACCTAGATTAGGCCTCTGCTTTGATTTAACAGCATCACAGAATGGCTGAGGTTGGAAGGCATCTCTTGGAGATCACTTAGTCCAACCTCCTGCTCAAATCAGGGGCAGCCAGAGCAGATTGCCCAGGGCCACATCCAGGTTTTGAGCATCTCCAGGGATGGAGACTCCACAACCTCCCTGAGCAACCTGTGCCTGTGTTTGATCACCTGCACTCAAGGTTTCATGATATTCCTGTGGGCTCATTCCTCCAGCCTGTCGAGGTCCCTCTGAATGGCAGCACAACCTTCTGGTCTATCCACTGCTCCTCCCAGTTTTGTATCACCTGCACAGTTGCCGAGGGTGCACTCTGTCCCACCACCCAAGTCATCGATGAAGATGTTAAAACAGCACTGACCCCTGTGGGTCTCTCAATTGCTCCAAATTGCTGCATCTGTTGTTTCGCTGTTGACTGTCTCACAGCAGGAGAAAGTTGCCTTCTACCTTAGGTGCCAAAATTATGCGATGTGAACACTGCCCACAAAGTTCATGAAAGATGATGGACTAGGGTAAAATACCCTTTTCTTCATCATGCAGGAAATTCTGTATGGCAGAGCCTCCCACAGAGCCATGGAGACTTGGGGACCCACATACTCCTGCATCTCTGAAGGACTTGGGCGTCTCAGCACTGACACGTTTTGAAATGGGTCAGGGTTACAGGCCACATGGGACTGATTGAAAATATTATCTTTGGGCCTCAATTCTGAGGCACCAACATCACTTCTGTTTAATTCTCTTTGCCTGTTCCTTTGGCCTTTCAGCAAGGCCTGCCAAAAAGGGGACCAGCTGAGGAGAGGAATAAAGCATTACCAGAAACTTTGTGAGAGAACATTAGGTGGTGCGTCATGACAGAGAAGCGTGTTTGTACGTTATACAAAAACATGCACTGAGTTGAAGCTTTTTTTATAAGTACCCAAAAGCAAGCAGCTGTGGATACATACACTGTGTCATTCAGACTTGGATGCTCCCTATGGCCAGCACAAGCCTGCTGATCACAGCCCAGAGCCCTCCAGTCACACAGATAGGCTTTTCCAACACGTCTTCCTATGGCAACCTCATGAGAATCAGCCAAAAATCACTAATCATGAAAAACAATCCAGGAATGAAGCCTGTGGTTTTGTGGGTGCCAAACCCTCACTCCCTCCCAGCCAGTTTTGGATGCCCTGTTCAGTGGCTGTCACACTGCAGAGCTGGGCTGCGAGCGGTGGAGGAGCAAGCAGGACGACTCAATATGAGTGATACAGCATTGCCCACTTTATTCAGTGACAGGAGT
>JANZLQ010000079.1:79012563-79031061 GCA_026212715.1 Elanus axillaris | reverse complement strand
AGGGAGGCATTTCCAAGCCACAGGTATTTTCTCTTCCATTGTCGGGGTGGTGGGGAGCCCGGAGCGGGGCTGGGAGGTGGGATGGGGCTGCATCTGCTTGGGCTACACGGGGAGAGCAGGTCTATCTTCTACAAGAAGGGCTTTTTCTCATTTCTTCCCTTTTTATTTTGGCTTGGAAAGAAAGTCACATGCGGACCAAGGAGGTGCAGCCTGTCAGAGGTGCCAAAAGGTGACGGCAGACCCTAAAAACCCAACCATGAGCCACCTGCTGCAAAACATGACATTTTCTTAAACCGAGACGGTTGGGGTCTTGCTTCATTTACTTTCTTAAAACTTTCCTCTGCAACCACACAATCTTCCAGCTTCAGGGCACGGAGACTGTAAATAAAGCACTAATCCCCTCCCAAATGGGTGTGGAAATGCCTGGGATGGGGGGCACAGCAGGTCCCTCGGGGCTGCAGGCAGGGCAGGAGCAGAGCAGAGATGGGGCAGCGTTTGCAGCCCCACTGGTGTCACTGGGAGACCTGCTGAGGACCACAGAATTGGGTCGAAAGCATTTTAGGGGGTATTCTAAGAAATTATTAACCTATCTTTTCTGCAGGTAAAGTGCCAAATGGAAAAGCCTCTCACTTCCCAAACTGCAGGCTCTTTCTTTATTTATTTTATTATTTTTGTGGTATTTCACGTCTCCTGCGCAACTGGAGGAAGAGGCTCTCGCACCACTCGCCAAAGGGTATCGAGCCAAGGGCAAGGAGTTGTCCATCCCGCTCCATGCCGCTCATACACAGGAGATGCTCCTTTTGCAGCAGCACCTGGTGCAAACAAATGCTGTGTGCGCAGCAGCATCCCAGCACCGTTTCCCCCACTGTGGTCTGGATGATCTAGCAGATAACAGCAGCTGTTCAGGAGCAAGAGAGTAGCCATATGTTGCTACTAACAAGCATTTACTGAAGCTGGTTTCTTCCTGTGATTCCCATGTGTCTGATTAGCGCACAGCTCCTCCGAGCAATTTTCAGATTTTTCACCCTCCCCTTGCAAATACTTTTTTTTTTTTTGCATTATAAGCCAACCAGAATATGAGCATAAAATGGGGTTAAAAGTCACAAGATTTAAAAAAGAAATTGAAAATGTATTTAAATAGCTAAAAAAGGAATTCACTTAATTTTCATTCTGTATTTTTTGTGCTCAGAAACACACTGCTTATGTGCTGACCCTGCCGTGGTCCTGCAGGCTCTGAGCATAGATGAGCTGCTCAACGACTGACCGCCTGCCCTGGGAGGGGGATTGATAGTTCAATCTTCTCCAGCCACAATTTTTTGGACTGTGCCCACAGGTCCAGACCCCTGCCTGAGCACTTGATGCTGTGGAGCACTCCTTGGGAGCATGAGGGAAGGAAAATAACCGCTGGCCGCGAGGGCTCGGGATGTTTTGCTGGGATTGCAGTGGGGCGTACGACCAGCGAGCCCAAGCCCCTGGTCCCCAGGCTTGGGAGGATGGACTGGACCCTTATTTCCTATTGCATTCCCAGTCAAAACAGACTGTGAAGAGGTTAAGCCCACCAAGCTGGGAATGGTCCCTGGGCTGTGCCAGCATCCCATCCTCCTAGGAAAGGTTTTGCTGAGCAGAAAGGAGGGAGCTGCGGTGACGGGAACATCCCTCCCCATGGTTAACCTTTATCTTACTGTAGCTATGGGAAAGGAAAGCAGTTTAGTCCAAGGTAGTTTTTCCAAACCACGGTGTTAGGTAGCAGATAGACAGGTGCCGTTGAAGATGATTCATCCCACCCTTGGGAGGTCCAGCGTAGGTGGGATGAATCACCCTCCAGTAGTACCTGCCTCCCTCCAGAGCCAGGATGGCTTCAGAGGAAGGCTGGAAATCACATTGCAGGTTAGGACACCCCAAATTAAACTGTCAACATGTACGTGTCTCAATGTGCACAGGGTGTCTGTTACTTCACTTTCAAATGGCTGAACTATGTAGATGAGTCCCACCATTCATACCTGGCACCTGTTTTCCAGGGTTTTCCACCCCTTTCACAAATAACAAGGAAATTCTGCAACTCCATAGTGGCAGCATGAATTACAGGGCCCACATTTGAGTCAGCTGTGTTCACAGAATCATGGAATAGTCTGGGTGGGAAGGGACCTCTGAAGGTCACCTCGTCCAAACCCCCTGCCACCAGCAGGGACATCTCCCACTCGATCAGGTTGCTCAGAGCCCCGTCCAACCTGAGCTGGAACGTTCCCAGGGACAGGGCATCGACCACCTCTCTCGGAAACCTCCTCCAGTGCCTCACCACCCTCATCCTAAAACATTTCTTCCTTCTATCTAGTCTGAATCTCCCCTCTTTTAGTTTAAAGCCATTACCCCTTGTCCTATCACTACAGGCCCTACTAAAAACTCTGTCCCCATCTTTCCTTCAAGCCCCCTTTAAGTACTGAAAGGCCACACTAAGGTCTCCCCGGAGCCTTCTCCAGGCTGAACAACCCCAGTTCTCTCAGCCTGTCCTCACAGGAGAGGTGCTCCAGCCCTCTGATCATTTTGTGGCCCTTCCAGGATTGCCTAGAGAAACTCAAGTAATACAGCACCACAAATGCATTCCCCAAATTCTGAAGTACCACGTGCTGAAACAGTCAGATGCCTTCTGTGGCAAGTGCATCTAAACATTCCCAGGAGCAAACGGAGTTTACTGCAGCAACAGCTTTTGCAGCCTGACTCGGGCAGTACTTGTGTCCTCTGTCCCCTCTCAGCCACACTTATGGTGGTACTGCTCATGTCAAAGGGGAGCAGAGGGAGCAGTGAAGCTGCGCTGACATGGAAAACACTCAGGTAGCACAGCAGAGGGCAAAGCTTCCACCTCATTTCCAAAACAAACCCCAAATGTAGAAGAAAGGAAGGTAATTTTCCTTAAGAAGGTGAGCTCATACCGGATTTATTCACATTTCTTAAGATCAGGTCAAGCCAAACTTGATTAATAAGGTCCAAGCTGAGTAAAAACAGAGATATGAGTTCTAACTCCCTGAATAGTTAGTATAAGCACTGGTTTTAGAAGATTCAGTGGTAGAAACAGTCAACGGTTGTGAGAAAGGCAAACAGACAGGTCTGAGCATCAGAGACAGATGTAATCATCCGACATTGTCTCCTTTTATTTCACATTACAGAACATGTTCTTCATGAACACATTTGATCTAATTAGCATCAATGATTTATCCATGGGACAAAACCAGAAGCAGTGGTAAACAAACAGATATGGTACAAAGCTCTCCATACCTGGTGGTCCATACAGCAGTAATCCCTTCCAAGGAGACAAAATGCCAGTAAACAGCTGTGGGTACTGTGGAAACAGAAAAGGAATTCAGGGATTAAAAATGTATCATCTATAACAAAATACAAGGGATTCTAACCCCTTCCTCCACTGCTCCTAACAGGTTCAGGAAACCTAAGAAATCTAAAGAGAGGGGGATAAAACCCCTCCAAAATGATATAATATATATGATCTGAGTACTGAGAAAAAGACTGTATTTACCATTTGAAATCTGTTTTAAGTGAATTCTTAAAGTGCAATTGGTTTGATATTCGATAAGTCATTTTCCGTTGAATTAATAAAGGCCAAATCCAGCACCTCTTACATTGCCAAAGGTGCCAAAGAATAGGACCCAACACTTATAATTTTAATATTAAAAGGCCATTTTCCTATAGGAGAATGTGTATGCCATTGTCAGACGAAACACGATCAGGAATAGTTCCAACACAAACTGCCTACAAAAGCACAGAAGTAGTGAGAACTCTAAAACACCACTGTAATTACATGGAAAATGCTAACGAGCCCAACACTGGTTTTCTCAAATTGCAAGTGTTCTTGGGGACCTACATGATCTATATGTAGTCACTTGGATTTCATCCAGGTATGGTGACTCAGGTGCAGAGCATTTGTTCCAGAACCTTAAATGGCTTCTTTAAGATTCCCTCTGCTCAGAATTAGAGTAAGTTAATAGGGTTTCATGAGAAGAAGTAGGGTCATTAAGAAGTGGTATTAATAATGTTCCTCATACTTGTTGCATAAAAATAATCTTGCATCAGCTTGCATAGCTTGAATATTATCAGGCATACATCACAGTTGGACTCAATGATCTTAAAGGTCTTTTTTCTAACGTAAATGATTCTATAACTCTATTTAGCGCCTTACCCTTATGGGATAAACAACTGCTTCCTTGACAAGCCTTTTAGCTGCATCCAGTCCAATAATATCATCCCACTTCACATTTGGATTATGGAGATAAATGTCCTGCAATATATATCACATCCTGTTAGTAAAACTTCTTCTGCACTATGATAATGACCTCTGGCAAAGTAAAAGAATCAACTCAGTTATAAGAGTGCTATTAAGTGATACAAACTGTATTACTTAATCCTATGTACTAGCGACCTCCCAAGAGGAAAGCATACACAGCAATCATTTCTACAGAGCTGCTACATTATGCCTTGCTCCCCTCAAGCCCCTAGTTTCCCTAAGAGTGTATACACTGCCAAATATATATGCTGAGCAGATCTATTTCTCAGATCTGTTTTCTGTTAGTTGGTTTTAGTAACCAACTAACATATGAAGAGCTATCATGATATGAAGGTTCATCAATCCTAATATTTTGTCTCTGAAGCTGGCAAGTATTGGACATTTAGAAAAAAGTATAAGCAATAGGAGTGACATGTTGGTCCATATTTACATACACCAACGTCTGCAACTGAAGGAGTTCGATAATTAAAATTACATCTTAGACTCTGAGTTCAAATACCGTTTCACATTCAGTCTTCAGTGAATTTCTCTTACCTTTTTTTTGAACATGCTTGTTCTGTAGCAACGAGTTCCACAGTTTAATCATATGCGATGTGAAAATACTTTTTTTCAAACTTGATGCTCAGTAACTTTATGGCTGCACCCATTAATTATAAGTAACAGTGAAAAAAATGGTATTTACTCCACACTATGCAAGATTTTATAGGCTGCAAGAAAAGCTGTAAGAAAGTCTGTAACAGGAGGAAAAATTTCCCCCAGCATCTATCAAAAGATAGTCGGTAATTAGTCTATGCCCTGAAGCATTCACTAAATTAATTTCATTTGATTCATCAAACTTTCTAAATCTTCTATGAATCTTTCCTTTTGCCTTAACATTTTGTGGCTTTCCATTCCAGAGACTAATTGTTCCACACAAAATATCATATCCTCAATACAAATACTTGGGATATATTCTGCTCTCCAATAAAAACAGGCAGTCCCCAGAGACTGAAGAAAAATTATGTGCTTATATCCGAGGGGAAAATTTGATTTAATACAATCAGAAAAATTATTTATAGAGAGTAGATTACACTTTCCCTTTCTATTAACAGCAAATTAAGATGAATCAGATTTATGATACTAAGTAGAGACTTCCATAACTGTTTCCAAATTAAATTAGATTGTGTTGTGAAATAGATACCACATGCTATTTATTTTTATTGATTTAGACAGTGTTGATTACCATAGCAACTAGGAAAATACCAGCACAATTTAAAAAGCATACAATAATGGAGGTTAAATCAACCCTATTGCGTTTTGCTAAAGTAGGAGCAAGTACAACACTATTTTAAAGGTTTATCATAAATTAAAAACCAGACAGGAATTGAAAAGAATAAGAACTTCCTTTCTTTAAGGTTGGAAATTTCTTAGACTTCAGTTCTACTAAACTGCAAACTTGCAGACCAAGAATTTGGGCCATACCCAGCTATAAAAATCAGTCAGCAAGTCTCCCAGGCTTTTTAAACAGCTGATTTTAAGTATGTGGGAGCAACAGCTGATGCCATTTCTGATGCTTATATCCAGAGTCACAAGACTATCAAATACTGTAATAGTATGAAGCCTTTTAGACAAGTACCTCGTGGGGTTTGGGAGGTGATGCATGCATGTCATCTACCTGCTTCGTAGCGAGGCTGATCCCCAGTAGCCCACAGGTCCTGTTTGCCAGACAGCACCTCAACCCACAAGTGAAATGAAACGGTGCTGACAATGTTGGGAATCCCTCCTGATGCCAAACTGCACATCCTGGAAGAATCCCCAGTCTGCCCTGGGATACAGTGTATTATGGATGCTGCTCATGCAGCTCCTGCGCTGGGATGAGGGAAGGGCACTGCTTGCAGAGCCTACAGCAATAGCATCTCTCAGCTGCACCAAGCGAGAAAAGACAAGGAGTCTGGATCATGCAGGCAGTGCAAAGCAAAGCACAGGACCAGCATTATGAACAACGTGGGAATATCAGGGTTTAATAATTTTGGTACATGGCATCGAGTAGATGCACTCAGAATATTACTGATACTGGTACAGCATGCACACTGAATACAGCCCAATGCCTTGAATGGAAACTGCACCCACAGAGTTGAATCAAGGTTTTCCCCACCATTTGATGGCAGATAAATAATACATTAGTTAATAGTTGGTATTAGTTAATATATTTAAATCTCTCTTTTCAGCAAAGCATTGTACATTTTCTGTAGCAATATGAACAAAGGCAAAAGCTATGACAGTCTCATGGGTACAGCACAATTAGGTTACATGTTCCCCATTAGAAAGGAATGGTCTTAATTATTTCCTTCCATTGTGTATCAGAAAGAAACATCCTTATATGTGAAGAAATGACTTGTTGGGAGTCGCATGATAAGAGAAATAGCTTGCACACTCAAGAATAAGCACTATCAGTAACAGTAAAAAGAAACAAACAGTGTTCTCATATGACAAAGATAACCAAGATCTCCATACAAGTGAAACAGACATCAGATCTTACTTTGCTTACAACCGTTGCAAGTTCTCTCATCTCACCAGTGACGCCAATAAAAGCACTAAGGGGTTTTAGTAACCGTTCCTAAAAAAGACAAACAAGTTCTTGTCAGACTTCAATTATTTTTAAACAGACAAACTATGAAATAGTTTCAAAAAAAGCTGATACATCTTAATAATATCAACTTTTAAAGCTGTAAAAATATGGATAATAATAAAGATTTTGAAGTAAGCCATATTTGCAGTAACTCATCTTTTCATCTTAAAGAACTAATCCTGAATTAACATTAAAATGAGCAGCTCTCTTACTGCACAGGTAGTCCTAAACATGCCCTACATAGAATAAGCGGAGTGAAAAATGTAAATACGTTTCACCCCATTGCCACATACTCTGTTTTGAAAGTCTCTTCAAGTGTAGCAGTTGTCAGGAGGAGTGGCACTGTGTAAGCTGGATGCACTGTCTAGAAGCTATGGCTTGTGTCAAGGAGTGATTACTTTACTGAAAATTTTCTGTCTCAACCATCTAAGCTCTGTTCTTGCCTCAGCTGAGGTTAACACTAAATAACATACTGAATTCAAAGGAACCAGAATTTCACTCTCAGATGTTCTGTGGGTTTCTGCAATTTTTTTGTGAACCATAAGGTATCACTTGTATTTGTTGTCTTGTTAAAAGAGTAAACAACTGTCAACAAATTAGACCAGCATGAAGTATGACTGTCCACTCAGGAAGGAAATACACCACTCAGAAATCTAAGCCCTTTTTTAGCACTTGAGAACAAAGACAACATCATTGCGGTATTTGATTTTGTTCCTGGTTATATAAAACTGATGTTCTTGTTCATTGGATGGAAATACGAACAGAAACACTTACTGAAGGATCTGGATCACAGTTAAGGCTGTTCAAGGCTATTCCATTTGATGGTACTTTGACAGCATCCTGAATCATCCCAGGGAAGTCAATTACTTGGCCCTAAAGGAGAAAATAATGTTTTGATAGGCTTTAACTGTTAAAACTGCAGCGGATCAAATTTTGCTTGCTATTACAGCAGTTAGTTTTCTTACTGCACATACAGTCCTAAATAGAGCAAAACCTGACACAGAATCTGTGGTAGCAACGGAAAGTGAACACACATCTCAGTTACTGCAACAATTTAACTGCTGAGCCCCTTATTTCATTCAGGAATCTGAAATTTTTCTTCAATTTTAGCTATTACCACTGGGTTTTAAAACCAGAAATATTTTTTCCTTCTTGACAATGTCTGAAATAGTGTTTAATGCAAGCAGAGCCTTCTATGCAAAGAATTACTGCCCAAATCATAATACTGACCCTTCAGCTAATTATACAGGAACACTTTATATAAAAATAGACATAAAAAGCTCGCATTTGATATTTGTGAAAAACTTTCATGTGTTTTTTCTACATACACATTTCTATCATAAATCACGCACTAGGTTTCCACCTACCCTTCTTGAGTGGGTGCTCTCTCCTGCAGTTTTGTTGATTGCCGAGATGCTTAAGCCAAAGTCAGTTTGCTCCAGAGTAACTGCATTGCCATTATTCTAATGAAAAATCAATTTTAAAACAGATGTGTTGCCAAGTAGATGAGTTGCAGATATCCCATTATAGGTATCATCCCACCTCTTCACATATGTCCAGATGAGCTGTATCATTACATGGAAGTTGCAACAGTAATCCCATATTTGTCAGACAAACACCATTGTACATTTAGTTAGACTTCATCTGACTGCAGACAGCAGTGATGAAAGCCATGGCTCTAGAGCTCAGCATTCAAGTTATTTCATGCGCATTATTATTATTACATTTCATTCTAAGTTGTAGAAATCTCCATTTTACATAGCTATGAGAAGAAACACTTAATGAACAGTGGAAACAACAGGCAAGTATGAGGCACAGCATGTCAACTCAGAAATGAGGAGGCATTTTAGGATTATAAATTACTTTGACTTCATAGCAGTCATTGCTGTAGTGTCCAAAAGCTGTTTTTTAAAGGGTGAGAGAACTGCTCAGAGATGAGATCCTCCCTGTGCAGGACTATGGACAAGGACTTAAAAGAAAAAAAGAGAGTGACTCTCCTTCTTGTAGTTCCTCAAAAGCTATAACAGACATGGTGCCCACCAACATGCTGTTCCTGTTCCCTCCTCTGTGAGGAATGGTAATAAAGCAGTTTTCATAGCAATCTTGCCAAAATGAGACTCACAAACCTGAAAATTACAGAGCCAAATTGCTCCCCCAATCTCAAACACCTTATGCACTGTAAAGATGCTTGCAGCTGACACCAGACTTTCTACTTGGTTTGTCTTGCTTCCTGGCACTAAAGGATTAACCTACTGGCATTATTGCGAAAACTCTGGATACTTTCAGTATAGTTTGGATTATATGACTCCCTTTCCTCTAATTTTCACTTGTGACTTGTTCCTCAGCTCACAGCCAGAAAGCATATTCTCCTGAAGTCTTCCAGCTATAATCCTTAAATTACAGAGTTAGTAAAACCCATTAGTTACACAATTAATAATGTGTAAAAGATCTTGTTGCTGCCTGTAGACTTTGAAAATAAAATCACATCAATTTCAACTGTAATGCTGCCAGGATAAACACTTTTAAACCTGTTTGGGGTTCTCCTTGGTGGATGATTTAAATTCTGTTGTACTCCCAGGTGAAGTTTTTGACAATGGTCTTTGCACTGTCTGATGCTTGAGCCTTGGGAAACTGTGAGAAGAGCTTGCTACCCTAGAATTAAAAAAATAATATCTTGAAAGGCTTTCAGAACTTCATTTTTCCTTCAAAATACCCAAAAGATTAAAAGGCAGAATTTTCAAATAAAGCAGCTCTGGACTAACTTTGCTCCCACTGAATTTAAGGCGTCAATTTCAATCACAGCAAAGTTCAGTGCTTACTGCTTTCAAACACGTCACCCCACCTTACCCACACTGCAGAAACTTTGCAAATTGTCTACATCTCCATTTTAGAAATATGTCTCTATTTTCCTCAAAAAGATACAGAAAAATGCACCACACAGTCAGCAGCGTGACTCTAGGCTTTACTATTTCTATGGAATTATAACATTTCTTTAATCATGCTGCATGTTGCTTTTATAGGAAAACTTTCTGCTGAGAAAAACCCCCACACATTTCTCTTACCTTCTTGGTCTTCCTCCAGTTCTCAGCTGTTGTCTATTTTCTGCTGTGGCAAAATTAATATTAAAATGGAAAATAATTAAGGATATAAAAAAGGGCAATTTGATATCCCCCCCCTTGCTTCAACATATTTTTGAGCACACATTAATGACCTTGGAAATAACAATGCATAAACAGGAACAGCATGATTATAAGCAATGCAAGCTTGCAAAAATGTTTTGAAAACAAACTGATACTGGAGCGAGCAGTTTGGCTTCAGGCTTATTAATTTTAGGCTCATTCGATCTTTGGTTTCGTTGTTTACATTTAAAAGACAGTATCATTTTCACGGTAAAATGGACACTACTAGAAATTAGATGAAGCACAATAAACTAATTTAATATATCACAAAGAATGCTTATTTAATGCTAATAATTTTTTCATTGCTGAATTGGGAAATAAGAATTTACCTCACTCTTCTTAATAGTAATTTTATCGTGCTCAACATACCAAGACAGGATAAATGTCACATTGCAATGGTGGTTGGTTATCAAACTATGTTATTTTTTGCACTTATATAATTTGAAACAATTTCTGCCAAAGAAAAGCTTTTTTCACAAAATGTCAAACTCACAAAGCCCAGATGTGAACTCATAAAGCCGAGGGTTTGTACCATACTAGCATGCACCTAGATGTTTCATTACTAGTGGTAATGAACTTTTAAGCACTAGCTTGGATGAGCTAAGTTACAATATTTCATGTAAGTGAAATATTTATTTTAATTTAAAACTTAAATCTAAAATAGAACAGACTTACTATTTTCTCCCCATGAAAAGAAAGTGAATATATCTATGCCACAATACTTTGCACTTACGTGGCATTTTCCAATATCAAAGCAGTTTTTTAAAAGACAGAAAAATATCATCATCTTGTTCCTCTACATAAAGAGAGAAGCAAGAGCAGGAGGGCTCAAAGATCCACCTCTCAATTCTTATGTCCTATGTGCTAGAACTATAGCTCTGTAACTGTAAGAGAGTTCAAACATTAAACACTGACATCACAAGAAGGGTGGTGAGCATATCAGGCAAATACGCATTTTACACAAGCTTTCTTTTTGGAATGCAGCCACATACCACTGTCCGGGACCTTTTTGGTAATTCTAGGATACTTTTGAAATTTTATAAAGTAATAGCTTTCATATTCCATCAAAATTGTCTCAAGATCAATGTTGTCACAAACTTCAAAGCCACGTAAACTTAATTTCGTCTCTTGTTCCAAAGCATTTGCAGCATCAACATACCTGGTAATTTCAAAAAAACAAAGATCAAAAAACTGAGAGCCATTATCTTATTCTCATTTTTGAGAGAAAAAGCAAACAATGGCATTAGTAAGTATATGGTATTTTTACTTTTATTTTAATTCTATTTACGATAAAAACAAACTCTATTTAAAAAACTCTTTGCTGATTGCTCTAAAGTATTTTTAAATTATATAGGACATTTTTGTTTCAGAAACTGAAACAATTTAGCAAAGTATACTGTCAAGACACGTAATAATAGTTTACCTCTTACGTCAAACCAAAGGACCACGCTGCCCATCCACCCAACAGAGGACAGGAGAACACATTACAGGAGATCAGACACACATGAACCCACAAATGCAGAGCGCTATTATTTAAAAAACATACCCTTCCTCCATTAAATAATGCAAAATTAGAATGAGAAGATTTTTTCGACGAGCTTCTGTTCGCATCTCATCCTGTGAATTAAGACAGAACTCTAGATCAAATGTAATATTCTCTTTATTGCTGTAAACAGCATCTAAATGTAGCCTGTGGAAACAAACAAATTAAGACAACAGCATGTAAGAACTGTAAAACAACTCACTGTTAATAAACAGAAGGAAAGTCGTTTTCAATGTAATTTTTCTTACACATTATCAGGGCTACTGGGTGGGTGGAAACCTTTTCCTAGAGAAGAGAAAATTACTTTCAGGTTGAAAAAATAACTTACTTCCCTTACTATGGTTATGGATCTCCAACATGTTCAGGCTGCTGCGAATTTCAGGGTAGGACTCTTGCAGTCCTCATGCACAGCATCTCCAAGGGCTGTGCAAGGAAACTTTGTGCTGCAGCATAGCTATGTCCTTTCCTAGAAACCCGTTTTGTGACTGGTCGAAGAGGGGATGGAGAACAGGTCTGGGATCCCATTTCATGGGCCTCAATACATAAACACAAATGAAACACTGAGCACTTGAAGAATTAGTAGTTTGGGATAACATAAAACTTGCCCGATTTCAACACAGAAGTGACCAAAGTGACCAACATGCAGAAACTTCAATATGGAGTCAGTCCCATGGATTTCTTCACACAGACTGGAGAACCCAAATTCATTCACAAATGGTTCAGCGATAAAAGCAAGGCAGTGTAAAACATCTTTGTTGTCATTCAGTGAAGCTACATCTGGGGTAGCATGAAGCACAATATAAAGCAGAGCAGAAGGGGCAGTGGAAACAGAAATCTTTTAAGATACTGGAACAAAGCCTTATTCTGATGAAACATGCCATATATGCTGAGTGTCTGCAGAGAAACCCTGAGATTTTTCGGGTCATAAAAGAAGTTGCTAGAGGAAAGCTCTAGAAATCAGCATACCGACTTTGGTCTGCCTCACTGGGATTTGAAGGTGGCGCCACAGGAAAACCATGTATGGCCAAAAGCACATTTAGGCAAATAAATTATTTCTTTTCTCTTTTAGGATGCTGGCATTCAGCATTGGCAGTTGGACTCAATGATCCTTACAGGTCTCTTCCAACTTGAGATATTCTGTCATTCTGCGATTACCTACGAGGACCCAGCGTGAGCATGAAACAGTGGCACTTATTCAGTGGATAAAGGAAGAGCAGTAGTTTCTGTTGCTTGCATAGCACCTATATATTCCTGATCACAGTCACGCAGACACGGACTCCCACTTCCACCCCCAGTTTCCCTCCCTTCTACCTAGTCAAACAGTGCCTGCATCCATCCCCAGGAAAACACCTAGCCCAAATGTTAGGAACCTGCAGGTGACAAACCCACAAATCTTTGTGCTCTTCATACTGGAAACAGAGCCCCAGCGTCTGTAGCAATGACTTCTGCTGCTCTCTGCCAGTGCCTGGCACACAAACAAGCCAAAGAATTACTACTGACCAAGGTTTATGTTTTTAAATCCCACAAGGTGCCTAAAAGGAATATCCATACAGAAAGACAATTACCCTATTGTTCCTAGTCTCTTGGAAGGAAGCATCATTATAGTAAACTGCGGATACTGGAGAATCATTTATTCCTACAAGCAAAGGTGCTTTTGGGTGGTGCAATGTACTGCAAAACCAACTTACCTCTTTAGCATGCCCTTCCTTTGTCAGATTAGACCTACCTGCTCCCTCTGCTTGGTACACAGCAGTGGATATCATATAGCATTCTACTGCTAATTTAAACACTTGAGATGGCACAGTCAGCTATTGTTTTATTTTAAAACTAATACCTCTCCGTGTGTTTGCCAACTTGTAGAAAGTACTGGGTAGAGCAGGCAAAAGTCTCCCAGTATAGCTGGTATTTTCTGGGACATTTGCTTCAGACGTGGGGCCATCTAGTGACACAACTAAGAAAGGGCTCTGGGGTTTGCTTTTAACGTTTCCTGCGGGGTGAAAGTGTATTTGTATTTCACATATTAATAAGAAGATTAGTAGAATCTTCATTCTGGTTTCCTAGAGAGAAGAATCAAAGTGGGTGGGGAAAAGGGAAGAAACCATAGCCTGCTTCTACCCTTTACTACCCTCTTGATAAAGTTACACAGCCACTCAGCTTTCAAGTCCATAAGGAAGCTACTGTTTGACTTTCACTGGTGGTACAAAGATGATTTTTCCAAACTATTTTAGGGAGAAAGAGTGCTATGTGAATGCTTGGTAGATCAATAACTCTTTAAGTAGATCAGTTCCTGAGAGGTGCTGCAACAAGAAATGAACCAATTCTGAGAACTGTCACGAGCAAAGAGAAAACACTGACACCCTGGGATGAAAGGATTTTTTCCTTATTATTATTTTGAGGTGCTGGTGTTTGGAAAACAGACTTTGAAGTGTGGACCTTTCACCATTTCTCCTGGATGATCTGAATCTTCCAAAACAGGCTTGGAGGTGCAAGAAGGAAGCTGGAGTTGTCACTTGCTGAGAGTCCCACCTCTACATTCTTCTAAATACAACTGGTCCTGCTGTTTTATGCTGAGAAAAATTAACTGTTGTGTTTACCACATATCAAAAGGCAAGATCACAGCTACCTCTGAATATTTAAACACAGTATGAAAACGCAGTGGTTGCCACAGAAGACAAACACATCAGGTGTTTCATGTTTGAGTATTTACAGTAACATTCTGATGAGAAAGGAATTGCATCTGCCTGGTGAACTGACAGGGCTCATAATCCATGCCTGGAACTTTCCCTGAAAAGAATTTGTATTCTGCTGTGTCTTCTGCTGCTGTTCATCCCACTAGCTATCCCTAAAGGCATTTTAAGTTCTAGTATAAATACTGATGGATAGCATCTCAAGTATTTCAAGTAGACTCGCTTTCTTGTGTCTATGTCTGGGTAACCCACTTCAACCTTAACATTGTAATGTTCTTGTTACGTTGACCAAGCAGAAGCAAAAGCGAAACTTTACAACAAAAAAAGAGCCCCATCTAAAAATCAGAAGATAGTTTAGACCGAGAAGTTTACTCGTTCTTTATCTTGTGTTGATAGGAATGCAAAAAGCAATGATTAATTTGAGAAGTCAGACATCTGTCCAAAGAAAATTAACTAAGCTGTTAATCAGCTGATCAACCGACAGATTTGCATTAGATTAGATCTAAAAACCTTATAGACATAATGAAAATCTCTAATCCCAGTTCTGTGAAGTTTCTATAAAACAAAAATTTAGGATCTTTCAACATATAACGGTTACCAAATCATAAATCTTGTTAGTCAAGAAAGCAATGGTCTGTGCACCACTGACTCACCCCACAAAGCCATGTCTCCCTGCCTTTACCAGTCTTACTCTACCACATACCCTTTCCAAGAGATAGGTGAACCTCTGCATGTGCCAGTGCCACCAGCAGCTTTAGCTGTCTACTTATCTGCCCACTCTGGTCTCCTTTCCTGAACTCCAGTTTATTCTCTAGGGGCTGACCCTCACTGCAAATACATCCACAGAACAATGTGCCTCCCACAGTACAGACAGATACTAACACTGCCCAGGACATCTGCTGTGCTTAGGGAGGAAACGGTAAATCTTACACGGCATGAAAAAATAGGAGTACTTACAAGTGCAAAGTTACTTAAAATTCAGTTTAGCTTTATAGTGATTTAGCCTTCCTGTTTAATTAGTATTTAGAATTGCATGTTGTTTATAGCCACTGGTATTTCAATAGATGTTTAAGTGTTTAAAGTTTAATAAGCTTCCATTCTTAAAAGAACAAAAAGTGTATGTAATTAAATTTTCAATTACTATAGGGGATTTTGGGGTCCACACGATTAATAAAAGCTTAAGGCACTTAAGCGTGATCTTGTTTTAAAAACTAAATAGTTGAGCACTTAACTAATTAGCTCCAACGCTTATAGTGTATTTTATTTATTTCTAGCTTAACAAAAGTGTGGTATATATTCCTTTCTTTGCAGCCTTTTAAAATTAAACTCTATTAGCGTCATGCATCTTTAAGTGCAATTGTTTGCTTAGTCATTTCCATACCTTTTACTAAAATGCATTTACATTATAAATCAATCTAGTCTCTTGTGTAATTCCATCAAATTAATGGACCTACTAAAAGATTAATTTAACCCCATAATGTTTCATTATCATTTGACCCTATATTTCTCATGAATATATTTGATAGCATGAAGAAAAAAGTTAGAGAGTAAGTCACAGTCTGAGAAGCCTGGAAATAATAACTATACTGCTGTAATACTGTGCCCTTGTATATCCAACTTGGGCAGTCAGTAAGATGAGTTCAGAGGGATCTGTGATCAGGAATTCAGACAAGAGGCAAGCAGTTAGCTTTGTAATCACACAGGGAAAGACCTTATCATAATACACATGCAGTGTCCCTTCCCTCTTTTGCCTTTGTGATCCCAGGGTGGCTTCCAAGTATGGGGTTCCTCATGATCAAGCTGGCACCATGTGCCAGGAGAGAGAGAGAAGCTGAGGCACAATAGACTCACCCAGTTTTCCTCTGCCCTCCACCACCCTGTATCCCCACAGCTTTCCCTCTCCTCTAACCCTTTGCATGTTATATTTGCAGCCTTGAGAGGCTTTTTACAAGGCTGATGTTCAATTATTGTTTGGCTTGCTGACAGTATTTTTTAAGAAACACAAGTAGAGAAGGGAAATGGTGAGTTTTAAACAACGTATAACTTGGCTGCCATTGAATAGAATTTCCCAGCACAAAGAAAAGGCGCTTCTTTACTCTCTTCTCTCTTCCAAATTATACAAGCTTCTGCAAACAATAGAGTTGGCAAAGTTTCTCAAGAAGGATTACAAACAGCTTTCATAATTAAAGACATACAGCAAGCTCACCACAGAAGTTATGGCTGCCGTAGCAGTAACACTAGGATTCATCTGAGAGGGGTTACTTTTAAAATCTAAAGACATTTTATAATTTGAATTCAGTGCACTGAAAACAGAAACCTTCTGATCTCTCCCCCCACTGCAGTAGTTACATGCCATCTTTCATTAATTCATGCTCCACTGCCAAGAGCCACTCACAGGCCACTACTATCTGCCTCTTTTAACAGGAACATTGCTGAAGCCAGGTTTTACACTGCCAAGACTTTACTAATTTGAAGGGATATACATTATGAATACATAAAAATGAATGGACACAAAGTATGGTGAATGATTAAACAATACAAATTAAGGATGCTGAATTTACAAATTAATTAATAAGCATTAACTCTCCCACTCATTTGTGTGTGAATTTGCAAAGTTCTACTGCAGTTTACAATAATATTGCTTGTCAAGAGTGATTTACAGAACAAACATAGGAAATATTTAACAATTAAAACCAGTGAAATGCCTCACAAAACAAATGTGATTGTAAGACTCTGCTGGGTAGCTGTGAACAGCCATAGAATTGTGATGGATATCGAAATTTACATTTATAGATGAATTTACTCATTTTAATCACTTTTTCCCAAAGTTGCTAGAAAATAATAATTTCCATTCTATGGAACAGATTAATGAGAAAATGGAACACCGATAAAGACAGGGAACTAGGAGTTCCAGTAATTATTTAGTGCTACAAATTAAAGATGTAGCAGCCTAACTTTTAGATACTGCATTGGAATACTGGAATTCAGAAAACAGAAATTAAGTATCAAGGCTCCCTCCAAAGAAGTCAAGAACCTTACAGCAAGAATCAAAAAAACCTCTGGGCAGCTTCAGGTTGTTCCTTAGTCACTGACTGGCTTAAACAAAAGCAGGCTCCAAACTTCTGCCCCTCTATAGAGTATGAACAACTCCCTCTACTCTGTAACCAAAATATAAACTCTGATCTTCACATCCATTGTGCCAAAAGGCTACAGAGAAGTCAGCTTACAAAGCAAACCAACCCAAACCCAGCAGTACAGCTCACAAGGAAGGGTCCTTGAGCTCCAGGTCCTATTCCCACAAATGTTTCTGCATTTAGCAGTCAAAACCATCCTTGGGACCAGGGCCACCCAAATCCCCATTGGTGAAGTTACAAATCAGACCCCTTTTTCTCCTGTCTTCCTTCTGCACATTAACATCATTTCAACACCACACCTTAGGGCACCATTCTCAGTAGTTGGGATCTAAATCCACTTTAAGGCTCAGAAAGAGACTGGGCTTGAGGCTCCCATTTCTAGGTAAATACATAAACTACTAATCCAAGATGTTGACATAACCTAAAACTCAGTCCCAGAACCACTCCCAAAACCACCTTTTGCAAGCAATCTTGTCCTATTCATGCAGGGAACTGGGATTTGTGGATGCACGCACAGCACCCAACACCTTTGTGGGAAAGGTTTTTAACAGTCCTGCAGTGCAGCCCTACAGTCTCTCTTACTCTAATTGAACTTGACCAGCAGATGGAAGCAAAAGAACGGGTTAAGAACTTTTAACAAAATCCTGCTGCCTCTGGGGTTCCTGGAGCTCGACCCATGCCTGGGATGGAGGCACACTGGGACAGGGGCACAGTGGTACCGTGCAGCCCTGACTTACGGAAAAAAGAGTGGAGGGAGGAAGGAATACGGACTTGCCTCCTTTCACTGTACCTGCTCTTGCCATGACCATGCAACGGACAGGGCCTGTGGGGAGCAAGGGGGCCTGCCCTGCCCTGAAGAGCAGACAGAAGAAACAGTTCCCTCCTGCAAAGGGAAGGGAAACGAGAAGGTGGGGGACAGAGGGGAGAGGGCGTAGGAAGCCCTCACCCTTAAGGGAGCCAGGACCACCGTCACGCCGACGACCCCGAAGGCCTCCAGGCCCGACCCTCCCCACCCACGACCCACTGCGCCTCGGCCGCCATGCCACCGCCACCCTC
>JANZLQ010000079.1:78949135-78995646 GCA_026212715.1 Elanus axillaris | reverse complement strand
CTTTCCAGCTACCAATGCAGAACACAGCACTATGAGGGCTGCTATGGGGAGAATTAATTCCATCTCAGCCAGACCCAGTACATAAGGATAGGTCTCCCCTTTTACATGACCCTATCTCTGAAGCTATTAACATTAAAATTTAACTCAAAAAGTATCAAACTTGATTCAAAGAATGATAATTTCTCCTTCTGTATGGAAATCTATGAATTGCAGTCATGTTGGACTGGAATGTGGGTAGGTTGGGATACTCTTAGGTTTCAGTGTCTGCAAAGGCTGTAATTGCAGGCTTTTGGGTAAGATGAACTAGAGAGAGGGTATATGCATGGGTCAAAGGTGATCATAATTAGCTTTTTCAACCACATCTCCTTTGCACTTAGGATAAAAAATTTCACTTGGAATAAAAAATGAAACCACTCAATTTTATTTTTCAGGCTTTTTATGGAAATTCTTAATGAATGTTCAGATGTGGATGAGATAAAATTCCAAGAAGATGGCTCCTGGTGCCCCATGAGGCCAAAGAAAGAAGCTGTGAAAGTCTCAAGTCCACAGTGCACCAAAATAGAAAGTATGTACATCTGGGGTACTGGTTGCAAACCAACAAAAAGTCTTGGAGACTTAGCTGTAGCTTGTATAATGTGTATGGATGTTGATGTTTGTGTTGTGGAGGGCTTAATACTTCTAACCTTCTTTCTTTGTACTTTAAATTACAAGGGTTGTATCTCTAAAAATGTGCATTTGGGGGCTTTGTCTTTGCTCGTTATAATAGCAGTTAAGAAAAGGAGAGTTTGCTCTTGTTTTAGGTTCTTAAACTGAGAAGTGAAGATTAAAGCTTGTGCTTTAATATTATCAACATGATACAAAATAGTAATAAAACAGTTCCTGGGCTGTAACATTCTCTGTAGTGGCCAGGAAGATAAGCTAAAAACAGGATTTGAGTTCTTGGTTCTGTTGCAAGTAGAAACAGCTGATGTTCACAGCCTTTAAAAAACAGTAATATTTTATTTTCTTGTGTAGGTTCCAGTGTTGTTAGCAAACAGTGTTCTGTGACAGTGGCCAATGAGGTAAACAAGAAGAAAGTGGACGTTATTGACTTGACAATAGAAAGCTCTTCTGATGAAGAGGAAGATCCTCCTGCCAAAAGGAAGTGCATATTTATGTCTGAAACACAAGGAAGCCCAACCAAAGGGTTTGTCAATTTTAAAGTTAGTTGTTATTCTGTAATGTCTCAGATAAACTGATGTGTAGAGAAATGGACTTTGTAATCTCTCTCCGGGATCCAGCTCTGCATTTCCAGAGGAGAATTTCTAGGCCTCTCCTTGCAGAAGGTTGTATCAATACAGTACCTTTGTACAGGCAAAACACTATTAAATAGTTTTACATCTCACAAAAGACTTGCACTGACTGTTGCTATGTTTGCAGGGCTATTTCTCCATAGAAAAGGAAGCTGATTAAGCTAATGGACAGGATTCTCCTGAGAAAGCAGATTATGCCAAGTGGAGGAGTTTTATGCATTCTTGCTAAGTTAGTGTCATCTTAAAGGCTTTTCTCTCGCTGTCTGTTATACCCTTTATCTAATCTGCTCTGGTGCCCAGGAAAGTAGGCTGTGTTGTGTGTTTTATCCATCCTGTCAGTCTTGGGAGGGAGGTACTTTGCTGTTTTGAATCAAGAAAAGCTTTTTCTCCATCCCTCTGTTAAACTCTGGAATGTCTTGGACACTGTTGGCCATGGTTATCAGTCAGTCTTGCACCTTGGTTAGCACAACCGATGATTTCTCAAGTTCTCCTTCAAGTGCTCCATCGTTGTAGTCATGCCTGAGTTCAGTGGCAGGCTTAACCAGCTGCTTTACTGTTGTGCCGCCTTCTGTCCGTCCCAATCTATGCAACTTGGCTGCAGTTACTGTTTGTGGTTTCTGTAAAGTTCTTGCCCTTGGCCCGTGGGGTGCAGGAGACCTGCAGGGAGAGAGGGGCACTGGTCAGGCTCACCAGCAGTTACTGCTCCATGAGGCATTTCCAAGTGTCAGCTTTTAGTAATGGCTTATTAGTTAGTGTTGCTGCATGCATGAGGTGTGTGTCTCTGTGTGTCAGCGTAGTGGCTTATGTCTTGTACTAAAATAATAGTAATAAAAATAAACCCCTTCTGTTTTGCCAGCTCTTGAAGTAATGAGCAGCTGTACTGTGTCTCTAGTCCACAGGAATGTGTGGTCTTTGGTGAGCAAATAGTTGGTCATCTTCAACAACTTTCAGCAGTGATTCTGAAATGCTGTTGCTTTTTGTGAGGATTGTGGAGGAGTCCTTCTGCAAGAGACTTTGTTTCTTATTTTTGTAAGAAAAAATAGCTACCAATACATCTCTTAATGAAGTTTCAGAAGGCACCAAGACTTCCTTCCATGTTCCTGTGTGTGTCTGAGATGGCTACGTGCAACCACAATTGTAGGAGGACTGAGTTTTCTTGTCTGTCTGACCAATGTATTTTCCTTACTGTTTGGGTATGGAAATGGCATGTTTTCATTCTTCAAATACAAGTCAAAGCCAGGCTTTTGGGGAATGGCTTATCTCCTGTAAACAGTGTTGCCTGAATGCTAGTTTTGGCAGAACTGTGGGGTGTCTTCCTATAGGCAGAAGCAACACAGGCTGAAGTATCAGAGGTGCTTGAGAAGGCAGGGTCTGAAATCCAAGCTTCTGAAACCAAAAGCAGCAGAAATGCACCAATGCAGCAGTCTGGGGAGGAAGACGTGAGTGGCTAACACTCATGGCTGGTGGGCTGGAGGGAGTGATGCGGAGCAGCTGGGAGTGGGACTCAGTGTTTCCACCTGACTTGGAGTATATGAAATATTTTATGCATGTGGCTGGTGCTTGAACGCCTGTGGTGGTGTCTTTAGCAGTGCTGTGAAGTAGTCGGGCAGAAGGTGGGGATGCAGAAGGGTTTCAACTGGTTGCATGCTTCTGGAGAGCTGAACTTAGCTTGGGCTCAGACTGTGAGTAAAGATGGGTTTTGTATTTAATTCCCACGTGTGTAATCTGTGCTCCAGGAGCTGAATAATGGTCACTTGTGCCCTTGGCGTGACAGGTTAGCACTGAGGAACAGTGATGTGGAGACACTGAAATGAATGCTCTCCTCCTAGCTCTGGCTACCTGCACATCCCGCCCAGGGTGCTCCACAGATAGAGATTTCCATTTCTGTCCCTGAATGGTAGACTGTTATAAATGACTCCAGCACTGTACTTTGTTTTAATGCCAACTTGCTCTTATGTCACAGCTGCTGTTGAGAGCCAAGATACGGTCATGTTATTATGAAGACTGTTATGAAAGAGGAAATTAGAGTGGAATACTGTGTAGTGAGTAGCCACGCTGTAGTTGTGTTGTAACATAGTGACCTTGTGAATGAGAGTGCACAGCGGTGCGTAATTTCTCTTCTGTAACTAACGGCCAGGTTGTTTGTAACTTCCCATGCTGTTCAAAACAGGGTTCTCATGTATCAGCCATCTACTGTCAGAGTGCCCAGCGTGACAACGGTTGATGCTGCTGCTATTCCTCCTTCATTAACAGACTACCCAGTACCATTCCATCATCCACCAATATCCAGTATTTCATCAGACTTGCCAGGTAGGTGATGGCTATTTTTAATGTGTATTCTGACAGCTTTATTAATTTGTGGGGTGGGTAAAAATTGGAGAATTGATCAAGTCTTGTTTTTTTTAACAAAACAAGACTATATGCAGTATTGCACTGATGCGATGTCTAGACAAGTCCAGTACAGGCTGTCTTTCCAGTTTCAAATTGCGCTTCGCAACAGCGATGTGAAAAACATTGCTTCTGGGGTACAAATTGGCACTTTGGAACAGCAGCCAGAAACGCTTCTCGCTATATTCAGTTAGACATCATGTAAACATCTGGTTGTTACGCGTTGTAGATGTGAGGGAGAGTAGCTGCTTATTTAAGTTATAGACGTGTGATGGCACCGACTCATCCCAACCCTAGATGTAGAGATATTCTGCTAGCTGATTCTAGTGGTGCTCTGTCTAGACTGTATGAAAAAGGTTAAGGTGAGCTACAATATGTAAGCTGACCTCTATTGACTTTCTTTACCTAGACATACCCTAAATGCCTATGATGTATTCTTCAACACTGCTGCTAAATATGAGACAAAAGGTGGGGATACTGATTGTTTTCTATCCTGGCTCCTTGAAAAGAACACTGTATATAGGGACTCTGGGGGTTCTCTTTGCCGGCTGTAACGAACCCAGAGCCCAGGAAATGGTGACTTGTGGTGACAGGTGTCCCATTGGCCTCCTGTACTTCCCTCTCCCTGCTCCATTGCCTGTCTCCATTTCTCCCCTGCAACATCTCTGGGTTTTTTCCTCTTCTTTCAGCACCAGTTTGGCAATGGGATGGATATCATTCCCCTTGTTTCTTTGTCCATTTTGGTTCCTTTACTGCTCCCTCCCTCCACTTCTCCCTGTTAATAAATCAGTTGCCTTCCCAAATTGGATAGGAGAGTAAGCTGAGAGAATGGAAGTCTAGAACTGTTGTCTGTCTCTTATCAGCTGAAGTTCTAGAAGGTGCAAGAACAAAAGAAGCTGCCTATTCTGTAAAAGCAGCTTAGCTTAAATCTCCTTCAAAATTTTTCTCTAATGGAGAAGAGGAGGAGAGATGCCACTGGCTAGAACAGATTTGGAGGTGAGGGGAGAGGGAGGGAGGAAGTTTACCATTTCTTTCTGTTGACATAGCAAACACAAGGCCAATATTTAGAAACAAAGCAAAAAAGGCTGTAATTTCTCATTGGTTTCATAATTCTAAACATCTTGCCCTAAATGCTTACACACTAATGGTGTATAAGATGGACGCTACTTGTCTCTGCTCTTAGAGGATATACCTTGAACTACTTGTAGTTTCCTCTTCTTCATTCCTTTTATTTGTCTAGACACAAAACGGGGATGATATTAGAAATGTTTCCTTATTGGCTGCCCATGGGTGGAGGAAGAGACCTGCTGCTTGTTTTTGGACTTGTGCATGTTGTGACTTTACTTCATTCCAGCATCTTTAATGTGATGACACTCTTCATGTCCCAGTTTGGCCAAGTCAGGTACAATATGCAGTGAAAATTGCATTATGAACCAACAGCTCCAAATGGCAACCTCCATCTAAGCAACCACATTGAACCACCCTGCAATATCCAGTGAATAATACATCATTATGTCATTCTCATTCTTAAAAAGAGCCACTTGTACGAGATAACTCGTTTTGCTGCTGCCTGAAGTAGTCGTTGAGCGTGGTGACACAGTGGTATATTCCATTTAGAAACTGTGTAACAATTGCAAAATCTGTTCTACTACCACAAAAAAGTCCCTTAAATTTGTTGTGTATGAATAAAAGAAAGACACATCAATTTATTATCCTTCTCTTCTTTCTAGGTCTGGATTTTCTTTCACTAATCCCAGTTGATTCACAGGTATGTTTCTGAATTGCTATGGGGTTAATTTCTGAGTCTGGTTTTTGTGACATATTGCTCAAATAACTACCAGGACACTGTCATCATCCATACTGTGTTTGCAGTCCACTTGCTTAGACCTTACCACAGACCAGGAAAATCCATTTTCCCAACAAGAGGGTGGTAATGAAGATGCATTAAGGAAGGATTCAGTTTAGCCTCACTAGGATAAATCCAGGCATGGAAGCACTCTCTTTAATGATACCTTGCCTTTCTAAAGCAGATACCTTCATGGCACTAATGTGAATACACCCCTCGTGTACTTCACGCTCTTAGTTCATACCATGTATATGTAGGCCAGATTAAGCTCTGTAAATATATGTCACTGGTTGTTGTTTCTGTTGGTTTTGATGTTAGTAGAAGATTAAGTTTTAAAGAAAATATCTTCCTTAATCTGATGGGCACGTGACTGAACACTTCTATCATAACTCCCTCCATGTAACACCTAAACCCCATTGGCTTTGGATTACGTGGAAATTTTTTAGGTAAAAAGTAACTAGGAGATGCTTTTCCTTCCTTGGAAACTTAAACTTTACACAGGTAGGGAGAGTGATTCCTTACTGTAGCTAGATTCTTACACAGACAGACTACAGCCTTGAAATGTGGGGGAATATCAGCTCCCTAACTGAAGGGAGCTCTGAAGCAGACCCTCTGTTTCATCTCTTGGTCTCTAGAAGACAACAGTAACAGGACTCTGCTGCAGAGTTGACTTTCTGGTGCCTTAAAAACAAAGGATGAACTTCCTCCTTTTCTTTCCACTTACTGCATCTTGCAGTACTCTGTGCCTGACCTTGAGATCTGAACTGCCGAAAGTGGGAATAACAGAAGTTTGTTCATGTGGGAGACTGGAAGCAGGTATGCTGCTATGAAGTGTCCACTTTGGACAGTTCAAACAGTTCAGGCTCAGTTCCAAACATAGGCCCAAGATTGGAATCCACAGGGTAAGAGAAAGTAAAGTGTGTTGAACAACGTGTGTGCGTGCGTGCGCGTGGGGTGTCTTACATTATTGTTCTCTGACACCTGGCAACCTTGTTCTGTTTCTAAATGCTTAGTGTTCAGCTCTGCTTTGGGAAGGCTTGTCTTCCACTTCAGGAAATTTAAATCAACTTAGTAATTTTTCCTAATCAGACTTGATCAGGGCTCATTTATCACTACTAAAATGTTTAGAGACCTGCTTGTATCACTGCAGGTATATAGTATGAATATGTTGATTAGTACAGCTGCTGCCATATGAGGGAATGAAATTATTCTAACCTCATCGAAGTAGCAAAAAGCATTCTGCTACCTTTCATGATGAAAGGAGCCTGAAATACACAGTTGTGCCCAGTAGCTATGGGCAGTGAACATTCTCCAAATGCTAAGGGTTTTTTTTTTTGGTTTTCTTTTTTTTGTGGTCGTCAGGTGGACACAATAGTGTTTCTTAATGTGCTAGTAAATGCTCAAGCTAACCAGTTAGTAAGAAAAAAAAAAAGGCGGGGGAGGATGAGGGAGAAGGGCTCGTGGCTACCATCTCTGCTTGCTTACTTGCTGGTGTGCAGAACTCCGGTTCTTGCTCTGCATGCGATAACCAAGTTCTGCTAGTAATGTGTTTTGTGCTTGTTGTAGGGAAGATGTATCTTCAGAGCATACATTTCCCTTGTGCAGTTAGTCTCTTCATTCTTCATTGTTTGTTTCAAGCAGTACTGTCCTCCTATGTTTTTGGATAGTCTCACCTCAACCTTAACAAGCAGCACACCTGGCAGCATCATCACATCAACCAGTCACCACGAGAGCAGCACGCACGTTAGCTCCTCCAGCAGGAGCGAGACAGGGGTGATAACCAGCAGTGGAGGCAGCGCTCCTGACATCATCTCACTGGACTGAACAAGGGGCAGCACGGGACTCCAGGAGAAACTGCACAGAGCTGCTGCTTTTATCTCTGGAACTTCAGCATCTCGGAAGTTATTCTGATATTTATTGAAAGGATTTCCCTTCTGGAAAATGGAGTAAATTCATCTACACTAGGAACAGAAGTGATAGACTTCTTTGTTGTTTTGGTTTTTTCCTTGCTCATTAAATAGCTGGTATAGAAAAGGCCCCTTCAGAACATGTTTTTAGGATTTTGGCTTGTTCTGGGGAAACTGACGTTTTGTTGCAGAGTGGATTCCACAAATGGATTTTAGTTTTTATTGTAAAATGCAGCAATAATGTAAAAACAAACAAAAACTTCTTTTTAATAAAAAAAGGCACTTAACCACTCTAGAACAACAGCCTGGACAAAGGTGCAGAAGTGTATGCATTGGTGAATTTTTAATATTTTCACTGGGGCCTGTAATAAACTTCATTTAAGACAATGAAGCTTTGTGAAATAGCCATGACTCGTGTTGTATGTCTCTTGTTTCCCATTTCCCCCTTACCTGGGGATGCAGGGGAAGCCTCTGTAAATGGGATTGGTTGGGTTTTTTTGTTTGTGGGTTGTTTGTTGGTTTTTTTTCCCCCCCCTCCTGATTTTGTGTTTTTCACAAATGCAACAAAATCTTAAGCTTTGACTTCTTCCTCTTAATGTTCTTTGAGCTGGGGAGGGGACAAACTATCTATGCAAACTGCATTATGCAGTCTCTGGGCTGTCATGTCAGAATGGGGATGCCTCCCCACCACCAAAAACTCCAAACTGTGCACAGCTGAGCCATAGCTGAATTTCTGGTTTGATAACTTTGAGAGGTGGTAGAAAAAAAAGCCTTTAAACTCAGATTATAAGGTCCTTGGTGGCCCTCTTTGAAACTACCACCCTATACCAGTTGTTCAAGTGAAGCACATGCTTTCTGTGGCAGCTGTAAGGAGACAAAATGGGAATTACTTTCTCCAGTGCAGGATAATTTTCTAGGATCCCTTGCTTGTGGCTTCTGTCACTTCAGTAACTGCTGTGTTCTCCTGGGAATACCCCACTCTGACGTGCCATGGGGAAGCTTGGCTTTTTGGAAGACAGAAGCTTTAGCTGCCCAGTGTTCCCACCTAACTGGAATTATGTGTTAGGGCTTAATGATGCTGTGTCCCGTGCTACATGGCCTCCTAATCATTTGAGGGGAATAACTTTCTCCTGTTTTACTCCCCTGGTCAATCTGCTGCTTTGTTGTGCGTATGCAGTGTCTCCGTGCACATCTCTAAGGATAACCTCCACAGTACGGTACGTGGAAGAGGTTACAGACCAGGAAAATCAAGTCATTTCCATAGAGCTGGAATAATGGTATTGTCTATGTATGTTGACATAGCAGCTTTTCCCAGTGTTGTGTTTCTGTTGAGTAACTGTATTTGAGATTATTCCTTCCCTAATTACCAGCTTTCACTTTTTTCTAATTTTGTGTTCCTTTTTTTCTTCTTTCTTTAGTCAGATGTCTGGTGCTTTTTCCCTTCCACTACTGTTACAGTATTTGAACGAAGTACAAATCGATAAGGAATATTGATGCAGGATGTATTGTAACTCTTGTCTGCTCTGTACTCCCACTTCTAATGCCGCGTTACTGTTCCCCATTGTCTCTTTTTATATGACCTTTTACACCAATCTTCAATTCACATGTTGGTCTTAATATCGCATCCACTCTTTCTTCTCCTTTTCTTATCTGTTGAAATTTTTGTATCTGCTAAGGCTCAGTTTTTAGCATGATTTATTTCCAATAAAGCCATGCTACTCATGAAGTTTTTTCCTAACGGCCTGCAGCAGATCAGTGCTTTCTGCATCACAGCTGCACAGTGACTTGAACTATAAATAGAGTGTGGAGAGAGGGTCCGGAGTCATTCTGAATAAAGTGTTTAAAACTGGTATCTGTTGCTGAAGATGCTGTTTGTACTCTTAATGCCAAACTGAAGTGACTTGGGCAAATTGCTGAACTGGCTGAAGGGATGGAAACTTCTTGCATGTACGTCAGAAAAGTTAAGTAAGGGTGAGTGCTGTTTTTAGGACATGCTCTAAACCATTCATGGTATTACAAAACAGGGCTGGAATTTTGTGAAGTTAATTATTGTGCCCTGTTTAGTAGTTACTTATCATCAGGGCCAAGGTCAGGTTGTGTTCTCCAGCCGTTTTGGGCAGGAGTTTGGAGCTGCATTTAGCTTTAAACCTTCAAGACCCCAGAGAGTAATGTCAAATGCAAACTTAAGGCATTTGAGACTTACCTGTTTAGGAGAGAGTTAGATTGTCGTAGGCTGAGGTGTGAGGTAAGCCTTCAGGTGAAGGACACAGTTTTCCTGCAATGCTGAAGTACACGCAGGAGGTAATTACAGCAGCGTAGTAACGCCTAAATCCTGTAATTCACTTGAGTCTATGGATGGTGGTATCAAGGGGTTGGAGTACTGCAGTGCAGTTGTGTTGCCCATTCGACACACCACCTTCCACAAGACAACAAAGAATTTACTTAAGCAGTGGAGGGGGCACTGGGGGTTGCAACTTAATCAAGGCCTGTACCACTGTAGCCCTGCTCTAAGCAAGCCTGTCCATTGTAGCTAGATGAGGTTTTAGTTTATTTTTCCTTCAACAAGTTCTAAAATGCATCAGAATGTCTGTCCAGGAACTTCTAACATGAGAAAAATCTTGAAGAAAAGGTGAGATAACTTCTTACCTCTTTGTTTCCACTATGGAAGTATCTGGTTACTCCTTTGAGTGGACTATATCAAAGATACCTTCAAACCAACTGCAGAAGGAAAGTAAAGCTTATGAGGCTAATACAAAGTCCCTCACTGCACAGATAACCAGCATGCAATGAAAGCCATGCTGCAAGAGCTGGCCCCTTTTTTTTTTCCCCACCCTTCATTTGCTGCATCTTTTTCTGCATTTCCTGGAAGTGAGCTAGCTGCTGAAGTACTAGTTACAGAAAGGCTGTACCTATACACCTGAAGAATATTAGTCTCAGCTGGCTTCTGATTTTCATACTTCCAGGCCGGATAAAGCTGTCTGAAACAACTGTGAGCCGTGTAGGCAGGACTTTGCGGCCCAGCGATAGAGCACCAGCCCTAGGACGTTCTGCACCTGTCCAGCAGCAAGAATTCAGGCATTTCCAACATTAGTGGGGATGTTCTGTGTCTGCCTTTAAATCTAGGTGCTGGATGCTAGAAAGCTTACCTGTGATTGCAAGTCCTTCACTATCAGTCTTCAAGAGCAGAGAAGATTGAAGCTTGGAAAGGAAAGAATGCATCTTCTGGCTGAGAGGACAAAACCTGACAGTTCAACAAGAATTTCTGCAAGAGCAACAATGAAGGGAGCTGCTTCCTAGGTTAAAAGACAGTTGTTGATTAGGCAAACTATAAAAAACACCATTAGTCCTAGGCAGCTGATTTTTTTTTTTAATGTGTATTTTTGACACAGGCATCAGTGACCACAGACAAGATACAGGCAACAACAATCCCGTAAGTCAAATTACTGCATCATTTTTATTTCTTTTTTTAGTAGGTGATTGTGCCAATATCACATGTTAACACTGTGCGTGTATTTAATGTGACACACTAAAAACTTTCCATTTCCTTCCTGGTTTTGTGAGGAAACTGTTTCAGGACAAAACTGGGCAGTACATCACAAACATGAAACAGAAGTGATTATAACTTATCTAGGAAGTTATCCAGAGGTGGAATACCCTCCTTCAAGCCTTTGCGTTTACGTGTTTCAGCCACAACTTGCCAAGGACGAGAATTTGCATCATAAGGATCTCCAGGCAAAACCTGCCAGTGATCAAAGACACACTGTGGAAATGCTTGGCCACCAGTGTTGGATCTCAAGTCAGCAGTAAAACCTAGTGGGAAGGAAAAAATAAAAATTAAAAATGGAGGAGCCAGCTACAGAAAAAAAACTGGCTTATGGTGAATTTCTGCATAGACAAAACCCTCAACACTTTCAGAAATGGAGTACAGTACTGTTAGGAAACTCCTACTTCACAGGTAATTATTTCAAGCAGGTAAAAATGAGGCCATCTCCAAAGAACTGCAGAAAGATCTGTGACCAAGTAAATTGGCAATAAAAAGGCAAACAAAATTCAATTTAGATAGAAAAGGACATGGGGAAAATTATTTTTCACATGTCTCTAGGACCTGAACTGATTACTACCACTCAGTTTGAGATCTTAGTGTTATGGTAAGTAGTACAGAAGTGTTAGTTCAGTGTTCAGAAGTAGTCAAAATGATAAATTGGACACTAGTACCTGTTAGAAAAGGAACAGCAAACAAAACATCACGTCCAGTGAAAGCCTGAACTGTTATTACAAAGTTGTGCAGTTGTGGTTCCTTTATTCTAAAAGCCATTACTGCAGAGAAGTGTCAGAGCCGGGGAATACAGATGCCCAAAGCCCTGAACTGGCTTCCACGCACGGAAACACGCTTGGCAAGCTAGGACTCTTCAGCATGGCGAGAGCAGCAATGTAGTAGGGAGGATATAGAGGGCTAAAAATCCATCGACATGGACACAGCAGATAAAGATCAAAATGAACTCATGCTCATTTTGATGCAAAGGAAGCATCAGTGAAACTAGCAGGAGCCAGGTTCAGGAGACACAAAAGGAGGCAGTTCTTCACACATCTAGGTCCGTGGATGTCCTTGCCCATGCTGTGGTTGCTGATGTTTTACAGTGAGGGGGAGACTGGGTAAATTCATAAAGAAATCCCTCGAGGGTTACTAAATTGGTCCAGCAACCACTTCTGCCCCAGGAAGCCTCTAGAAGTGGTTATAAAAAAGCAAATGGAGAAGTTTTACACCAGCTTACCTTGTTCTTTCTCTTCCCTAAGTGCTTGCTTTCAGTCACTGTCATGAACAAGATGCTGGGCTAACATGTCATTTAGTCTGACAGTACAGGAACTTCACATTTAATTCAAGATACATAGGTGCTTCCTTTGCCATTTCCTCATCTTCATAGCAGTGTCACCCCCTCTTCCCAAGTATTCAGTCCTGGGAAGAGCTGCTGCCTGTGAACTCAGACTTTGCTACTGTAGAACAGCTTCTAACCATGAGTTTATAGGAACACTGGCATTTCCTCCACCTCTTTAGATTGCTGTTTTAGCAAGATTCAACAGAGCTTTGGCAAGGAACTACAAAGGCAGTTTTGCAGAATACAGATGTTAACACACAACGTAAGTTGAGACTGAGACCCCAGTGTAATATGTATCCTGCCAAGTCTAAGCTTACACTTTTTTTTGCTTCTCCATGTTTGGAAAATGGGTCTCCTTATGAAATTGTTTTAATCTCTATGGAAACTTGGAGAAGGGAAAAAAAAAAATACCACACAAACACATGTGTAAATCATTCTTTTAAGAAGTTAAATTGCCAGTTTAGACTTGAAAAGTTAAGCATCTCTTATTTCACCACTGATTATTTTAGCAGTTACCACACTGATGTACTTTGGCAAAGAAAACCCCTCCAAAATAAAACATGACATTTCATACAGTTTTACTATGTGAGGCTTTCCAAATGTGCCCCATGAAACTGGTGGCCTTTCTGTCACAATGTCACAGGATACTCTTGGAGCGCATTTTTAAACAGGGAAGAGGGAAATGGGACGCACAAACAAACCACAATACCAGAGGAAGGGCTCTGTACCACACTGAATAGTTGAAGTTTCAGGGGCAGCATAAGAAGGATCAGATGAATATTTTAAAGGTAGTCCTAAGATTGGCAAGAGGGTGTAATGCCATTTAAGTTGCTCAGGCTGGCACTCTGTCCTTCTTTTAAAGATTCAAATAAGTATCAAATTTTCTAGCCTGCTGCCACTGAAGACCAATTCTTTCTTCCAGGCTTGCTTCAAAGAAGACCTTGATTTAAAATGATGGAAACCGAATCTGGTGTACACTAAAAAGTCTTAATGTGCATAAGCTGCCATGTCATTTTGGCACCCTCTGCTGGCACGAAACCCCATTGGAGCAGGCTGCCGGGGTAAAAAAAAAAAAAAAAAAAAAAAAAGAGTAAACTGTTTTGAACTGAAGATACAAAGGGACAATAGGAAGAAGCTTGGAGCAAATAAAATGGGAATTTGTTAGCCTGTGATCCTTCAGAGGTCTGTCTTTAATTGCACATGGATAACAAAGGAAGCATCATCTTACCAAATGACTCATTTACAGGTAGATACGCCTTGACCACAAACATTGGAGTTCCTGCTACTTGGGATTCTTCAAAAACGTGTCCCCTTTTCCTGTTCAGCACACCATAGATCCCACCAACCACTTGTTCTGGGCACTATAGAAAAAAAATTTCTATGAAGCTACATAAAAGCAGGAGATCACCAGTTACTAAAACAGCCAGGCACTGTTAGACAATCCCTCCAGACAGCTCTCCTGATGGCTCCTCACTCAGCACAATTTCTCTCAAGTGTAGCAAGTGGCTTCACTCTCACTTCCAAGACATCTTTCAGAAGCTCTGCTTGCCTTCTCTGCCTCACATGACCGTGAGGTTTCCAATTACTGTATGTACTGACTGTACCGGACTGTAGTTTACATATACAAAGTGAGGCAAAAGTGCTTATGCTTAGTGAATTACTTTCAGCAATCTTTGGGACAAGAAAGCAGAGTCCTCTAGTACTTTGTAATAAATGCAGGATGCAAATTTTATACAAACAGGATCTCACCGTACCTTATCTTAGAACTTACAACATGGCTGACAAGCACTCTGATAAAAACTACTTAAAAAACCCCACACTTGCTTAGAAACATACCACTAAGGCTGCAAAACTCCCCTGCTTTGTCACAATAGGTCTCACAAGTCATCAAGGTGAAAAAATTCTCCATTTTCTCTTTTGTCCTTACTTGCACTCATCTTCTTCAGCCCTCATGGCTAAGACATTTTTTTAAGGAACTGAGCTGGTAGATTTCCTGCCCACCACCCCGCACTGTAGTCTGGAACTAATTTTTAAAGCAGGTTTTAAATCTTCCAATTGCTTTTAAGACAGTTAAGACAAACTGGTATGTGAATAGCTGTACTTGCTGATAAATAAATAATTCTAGCGTGGAATATATTTTCCAGACTCTTTCATGGAAGAATTTAATTTACCAAGAAAATCCAGTTATTCAAAGAATGGAAGTTAATGTTTAAACAGATCAAAAAAAAGTTCATTTAATAAAAATAAAAATCCTTCCTGCTCTTTCTGGTTATTTAGGATAACCATTGTTTGTTCTCCTGAATGTTTAGAGTGACAGAAAGAAAGGAGGGGAAAAAAAACCCAAATCATAACTTTCCCACAGGTACTGGCAATTCATAAAGAACAGCATAATTCACCTCTCCACCTACATTTTGCTATTTCCATTTAACCTTTTCCTAACTTTGGAATGAAAAACCTCAAACAAAGTCTTTGCAGCACTATCTAAAAGATATAGAACTGAGCTATCATGATTTCTTGGAAGAGAATGTGGAAATATGTTTATATATCTGTTGGTTTCATCTCTGCTGTTGGCAGTGTTAGGTTAATGGTTGGACTTGATGATCATAAGGGTCTTTTCCAACCTAAATGATTCTACGATCTCATATATCATCCCCAGTTACATACCTGTATTTCTACCAGATAGATGGGCTCCATAAGCCTGGGTTGTGCTGTAAGAGTAGAGGCATACAGAACCCTCCTTGCAGTAGGTATGATTTGCCCACCACCACGGTGAATAGCATCAGCGTGCAGCATGACGTCATGGATATCAAAACGAACACCTCTCATGTTCTCCTCACACAAGACACCCTGCAGTATTAAAAGGGGGAAAATCAAAGGTGTGATACTACTGAGGAACTTCCAAGATATGAACCTTCACTTAGGATTCTGGCCCAATTCAAGTCTCTCATGCTGATGCTGAAGAGTTACATTCGGACCAAGGCAGTGAACACAACACACATATCAAAGTCCTTCTCGGGAGGACTCCAGTGCTCCTTTAGCATTTGAGAGCTCACGCTTGGAAGAAACACTGAATTACCCACAGACAACTATGTGTTCATTACATAGGTTGAGTGACATATGTTCTTCAGTGGGGACAAATTCCACTACCCTGTTCTTATCAGTTACCGAGAGATTCTAAAGATTTCACGTGAATAGAGCTCAGATACGTTTCGGTAACACAAGATACAAGCACAACATACAGAACTATACTTACCTCTTTTGTAGCCCACTGGAAACCAGCAACAACGCTGTCTTTGATTTCATTTAGATACTGGACACCTTTTGTGATGTCAACTAAAATATTTGGACCAGTACCATCAGGTCCAAAGCACCAAATCTTGCGAGCCTCAGACACATCCCACTCGTATTTCTCTGCCAGATAACGCGCACGCTGTTTCAGTTCTTGACGGGAACTAACTTCCCCTTTGTCTACATCCTCTGCCAGGCCATCAGGAAAGGGTCGAGCCTTCACATACAGCCTGTTGTGTTTGTTGGGAGATTTGGATAAGCACACCTGGCTTGACTCTTCATCAACTGTCTCACGGTAAGATACAACTGGGTCTGATTTCTGTCAAATAGATCAAAGAAAAAAAATTCCCCAAGTACAAAGCTGATCATTTCCACATACCAATCAAATGCCATTCAATAAACTGCAGCTTCTCCTCCTACAGCAGTGTGTTAATGCCAGGTTCACTCAGTCACCCAGGCATGCTCTACTAGCTTCATCAAGAGAAACAACATTTTCACTAGCACATCTCTGGTTACCATCATTGTTCAAGTTAGTTTTCCTGTTCCCTGGATCTTCTTCACAGCTCTGTCTTAATACTAAGCTCTTCCGATGAACTAATAAGAGAGTTCCTTTTATGAATTAATCGGTTGGTGTCCTAACAAGTTTCAAATGGCTTTAAGGAAGTTGCTCTAAGGAAACCACCACCAGCAGATTAAGATGATATTTTCAAAGGTTAATGTTTAGTCATATTTCATATACTGCAGTCCAAGAAAATTCTTTAATACCTTAATCGGAATACAAGCATGATCTTCTTCCAGATCTTTAAGGCAAATTTCTAGATGTAGCTCCCCTGCTCCAGCAATGATGTGTTCACCAGACTCTTCAATAATACACTAGAAGAGGAAATAGTAGGGAGTAAACATTTTAAGAATTCATTAGTATTAACAGAAACACACACAGACTAAATCAGAAAAACGTCAGATCCCCAAACTGCTCAACCCCAAGTATTCAAAAAATTTAACAAATTATCTTCTCAATGTTGTTTCCAGGAGTGCTCCAGAATGAATCTCCTCACCAACAAAACTGGCTACTCTCAAATTAAACATAGCTCCTGTTCTACTGAGGTGTTTGAGCTTTAAAAAAAGTGTAAGTAAAAGTACTGCTCAAAAACCTGATACTAATTGCTGCAGACTTTGTGTTTTTCCTCAGGATCTTCCTATTCAAATGCTGACAGAACTTATCCCTATTTATCTGGTGTCAGCTCATACATTCACAACTGAAAACTGTTTTGAGACTGCAGCCATGCCATTAGATCATATAAAAAGCTCTCTGTAAAAAAAGTCGAATACTTTGGGTATTGCACTGCAAACCAGTAGCTCTGAAGCTAAAACTTACAGCTAACTCACCTGAACCATAGGATCAGACTTGGCCAGACGCTTTAGACCTTCAACTAGTTTTGGTAGATCAGCAGGGTTTTTTGCTTCAACAGCAACACGTACAACTGGACTAACACTAAATTTCATCACTCTCATGTTGTGGGCATGTTCAAAGGTGGTAATGGTACCCGTCTTCACCAAAAACTGGTCAACACCAACTAGACCAACAATGTTGCCACAAGGTACATCCTCAATGGGCTCAACATAACGACCCATCATCAAAATGGTTCTACAAAGACAGAGGATGAGCAACAATCCTTGAATACTTGTTTTATCCCCAGTATTTCCAAAAAGCTAAGCCTTTTCCCACAAAGGAAAATTACCTACTATTTGCCTATAATCCCTCTGGATTACTGATTTTATTAAACAGGAAAAGAAGACACTTACAAAGAAACAAAATCTTCTTTTCATTAGGATTCCAAAAACTAAAAGCAAGCATTTGTTTTTGCATGTGTTGCTATTCAAAAGAAATGTAGTATTTCCATCTACCTTTGAATGGGTTTTAGGTAAAGATCTTCTTTCTTGCCAGGTGTATAGTTTGGTCCCATGATTTGAACTTTCTGTCCAGTAAAAACAATACCAGAGAAGACTCGCCCAAAGGCATAGAAACGCCCCTTATCAGATGTGGGGACCATTTTGGAAATATACATCATCAGAGGGCCTTTGGGATCACAGTTTTTGACACCTGCAATAAAGTAGGTATCTGCATCAGACACATTTTCTGTGAGACTTGAAAACTTAGAACTATATCCATATGATTCCCAAAATTCAGTGAACCTTATTAGCAGCTCCTCTCTTTTTCAGTTATTAAAGGACAAATGTGTGTGGACAGATGAATTATAGCTATGGTTGCTATCAAAGATTCTTTGTTCAGGTCAGGAATCATCACCACTCTTGTTTCTTTCAATACTGAGACGTCTGTTGGTACTTACTCCCTGCTTGCCCAAGCTTCCCTCTTCTGGTAGCAGGTTCCATGGTATCACTAAATGTCTACTAATATGACCTAGTCCCAGGAAAAGTTTTAAGTAGGGGGGATTTAAAGATCCCCTGTAATCCATTAGAATCCAGAAGACAAAATACAGTGCTAGAAGTTCTCAGCCTCAGTGATCATATGGATGATATGGTCAGAAGCAGGACCTCTAATCAGAGGCCCTGTTCTGGTTTTGTGAGAAAGAGTTAACAGTTTATTAGAGGATTAAACACAAGTGCCATCACAGATATGCTTCTCTTCTGCTAATACTGGATTTGAAAATTACTTCAAATATTATTTATTTATTTCAACATTTGTGGGTTTCTGAGGGAAGTGACAAATCTACACAAATCCAAAAAAATGCAGATCCTCTTGAAAATAGCTGATTATCATATTACAAATGATCACATTACAGATGAATTCTTCAGAACTTAACTCCTTCCTATCAATACCAGACAAACAGCCCTGTATCAGATTCAGCTATTTGCTCTTTACCTAGTCATGATCTCAGCCACACCTTTGGACAACTGGGAGAGTTCCATTTTTTACCAGATTTTCATCCTCCATCTTTAAGGTTGAGAGAGAATCAAACAACGTGCCAGCTACCAGGGGACATGTTAGAAGTGTTTGAAAGTAAAGGATCTTGTTAAGATTCTGACTGTGACTGAGAAGAAATCACAGGATTCACTAGGAGACCATAATCAAACCTGCAGACAGAATGAGGGTAATGAACTTGCTGCTCCATCCGTTACAGTATATCCAAATGCTGGTACATACCACACTCTTGCTCATTGCAACCACATGTTCTCTGAATCTAAACTAAATACAATGTGGTTTCACACAGATCGGCATCCAGCATATAAGGACATAAAGCAAGTTTTATGTGTAGTATCCCAAGACTTTTCCTTTGCTTTCTTACTTTTTGTAATAGCCTGCTCAACAGAGTCCCAAATTAGTAATTATCGTTATAACTCATAAACTTAATCCAGATCCATTTTAGGTGGTTCTACTCATCTGTGCACTAGGTGTGCTGTATTTTTGACAGCCCGTGGTAAGCTGGGAAATTTTTTTTTACCCATAGCAGCTTCATCATCAGGTGGCCCCTCATAAAGAAGTTCACAGCGGTATTTTTGTGCTGTGACAGGGGAAGGTAGGTGAATGGTGATCATCTGAAGCAAGGCATCTCCAGCAGGCAGCCAGCGTCGCATCACAGCCTAGAGACCCAAAATTCACATTGTAATTAAAACTTGTTTCAACAAACATAATAACCGACCCCCAAATAAACTTTTTAGATAACGTGTAGAAGGCTACCCGTAGGGATGCCATGTAAAAAGTCATGACAGCTATTTAAAATTTCCCTAGGACTATGTAAGTCTTGTTGAAGGCCATGAGTAAAATACTTTACTAGAATAAGCAATGCAAATATAACTGTGTGTTTGAATTACTGAAAACTAGCACTCCTTGCATTCTTTTTTTCCTTGGGCTAGTGACTTACGTTTCAACAGAAAGGTTAGGATTCCTGGATTATATTAAGGTCCTGAAATAAAACACAAATGGCCTTCTTCTCTGCTGACAACAGTTTATAAGAGTAGAAAGAAAAACATCCATGGATAGTCATATTTTACAGCTATATCTTCCATATATGGAAGATAAAAATAAACCCAAATGTTTTATTAAGTCTCTGGCCATTTGCCACAGTGATGTGGTTGGATTTCCCCTCTCCAGTGATTATTTCAAGAAGTTTCCACATGTATCCCCTGGACCCCCTTTCCATGTGGGTTTTAACATACTTGAGGAGAACATGAATTACCACAGGAACTGGACAGTTTCTTAAAGTCTCTGCTCTTAACATTCAGTGTTGCACAGAAAGTGATCATGTGCTTTCACACATTACTCTTCAAAAGGATGACTGGAATTCAGCAGTGTTTTTGCATGTATTGGAAGTTGTGAGAGCCAACCAGAAATCATGTTTCTGATTACACAGCCACAGCATACTTGTGTGGCAGCAGACACTTTGTATTAGCATTGCATGTACACCTTGAGATTTCTCTCTTTTCTTAAATCAAATCAGGTGTGTCTTTTGTACGCTGCAATAGACTTAAGGCCTGATATCTCTCTAGCAAGTTCAGTGCAATACATTACCAAGCACCGTATTTCAAATCATTACATTCCTGATGCATAAATTAACCACTGGCCAGATTATAAGAAGACCATTAAGGTAAGTTTCTGTGGATTTTAGAAACACCTAAAAGACTGTGCTCATTACACAGCTCAAGGCTAAGAAATGCTACCACGCTGGAAATGCTAACAAAGTAGAAAAGCCAAGTTACCTTAAGAAGGGGTTTTCCCTCTTTATCTCTGTCTTCAATATCTAGCTTGATATCAAGTTTCTCTATCAGCTTGGCTGCCTCTTCCTTCTTAAAATTCATAATGGCATCAAAGATCTGAAACAAGTTTATACCGACTGCAGCAATTAATATAACAGAGACAGGTTTGGCTTATCATTTATCTTAACCATGTTGTATGTCTGAACCCGCTCTGGTTTCCCAGTTCTGGGCTTTTGTTTGAGAAACTATTCACAAGGATCATACAGCTCAAGATTCACAAATTATATCAAATGTTTCCAATTCCAAAGGAAATTCCAAATTCATATCGGAAGAGGTTCACACAATACACACAAATCTTTAATCTAACGATACGCAGAATATGTTGTTTCAGTGAACAGACCATTCAGATTTGTTGCCTTCTACTTTTGTCCCATCTTTTGCACATCATTCTTATACTGCAGAATTTTTCTGGTCTCTGCAGTAAGTATGGACCTACTTTATAAGAGGGATGGCTTTCCTAAGAGCTAACCTGCTAAACTAAAAAAAGTCTCCCCTTACGCCCTTCAATCAAATCAATACAAAATATTGCCTTACCTTAAAGATAGGATCCAGAACTAGCTGGCAAAACGTCCTTGGCAATTTCTTTCCATCAGGGCTAGTGGCTGATTTTCTGAATTTTCCAGTTGCTGGATCAAAATATCTAAAGAAGATGTTTATTTTTACTCATCCAGTTTGAACTTTTCCTCCAAATTTCCACTTAGTTATTTTTAAAAGAAAACTTTGTAAAGTTTCACATTTAAGTAGAGATTAAAATAGCAGAAGAGTGGCTAATCCTTATTTCAGTGTAGCAACAACTGTTAGATGTTTGGGGAGGCAGAGGATGGCTTTTTGTTTGTTTAGGTTTTTGAAATTTTTTTACTACACTTAAAAATACTGACTTCAACTTGCATTTTTAGGCTTTTGCAGGGAACTAGGTGCTGTAAGTAAACCTGTTGTCAAGAATTCTCTTACTCCACCCTGTTACCAGTAACTGTCTTTCAAAGTCTTGCTAAAATAATTTAAATACCATACAAGATAAATCTCGGAGTACCCTATGAGCTAAATGAGTCAAGGTAGGTTAATTTATTATAAGGCATCAGAAGAAGAGTAAATATATTGAGCTTTCACACATGTATTCAGCATTCAGTTAAGGGCAAGTTGTGTACACATCTAGTAGGAAATTAACTCCATCATTTATGAGATACAATTTAAGGTTCATTAAATTCATAGAAATACTCAATTGGTATCAAAAGACTGGATTTGGTCTATAATTTTGTTTTGTATATTAATTTTACCTATGCAGTTCATGAAACGCATTTATGTTCTGAGGTGCTGAAAGGGAACCTTCTCTCTCTGCTCTTACGGAGCAGGTTATCAGAACTTACCACAGAAGGCACATACAGCATATCTGCACTACAAGCAATTGGCTTTCTCAGAGACATAAATATTTTTGTGGCAAGAGTTAAACTCATGTCTCTAGCTTTCTAAGCTGCCTATGAAAGCTTGGTTTTACAGAAGCACAAACTCAACGTGCACTGGTATCCATCACTGATATCCTTAAAGCGTCACTGTGGTATCTAAGCATGTATCTATATTCATTCCATGCGCACTGTGTTACTTACTTATCACCCCAGAGTTTCTTCATCATATCTTCCACTTTCTTTGAACGCTCAACTGGAGGGAGTTGTACTTTTTCTCCTTTGGCAGCAAATTTGGTTACATACGTCTCAGCAAACTGCTTCAGAGTAAATGCCCAGCCATGCAGACCAGAGCCAAACCCAACAGTACCAATAACTGGATCAATCTTTAAAAGGGGGAAAAAAAGTGAATCTGTTTCACAAAATACTGATTTGAAATGTATGAACTGCTTTCAGTGACAGGTAGGATCAGTAAAGATGCCAAATATTTTCTGAAACATAGAACAAGGAAATATCCTAAAATGGGTCTAATTGAATATTGCTTTGAAGCAAGAACCTTACTTTGTCCCACAAAGTGGAAATATTTATAACAAAGGCTAAAATAAAAACTTCAGAAATATATTTGTAAGTGCTAAGTAAGATTTGGAGTATTATGAATAAAACTGAACTATTAGTGAACCTTCTCTGGAAAATTTCTTTGGAAATTAAAATACAGGTGGCTCATTCCTGCCACACAGATAAAACTGGTCTGTCTTAAGAATGGCTGAGATTCATGGAATATAAGGATCAGAATACAATCCTAGCCATGAGTCATTTGTTCCAGTAACTAGATTAAGCTGCAGTCAATTTTAGCCATAACAAAGCTAGGACAGGACCATCACATTTAAAAAAAGGGAACCAGGTCTGAAAACTCCAGTGACTAGGTCTGTCTTGTAACTATTTGGTGGGAAAAATATCTGAAGCAGCCTGATTCTGACAATTCCTTACTCTAACAGCTGGAACACCAGAGAAGACTTGCAGTTGACTTTGGTTTTTTATTTTACAATTCTCAGCTGCAATATAGGAAATACTATTTGTCTTTCTAGTTTCAAACCATCCTTCCAGAGATATCCAGCACATTATGATATAATTACTGGTAGAATAACAGAGGCCTACATCTTCCAATCAGAAAAGAGCAAATTCAACGTCTTGTCAGTCAGGAATAGCAGAAAGGCCATGGTTCTTGTCGTGTAAGTCACATAAGCAGCAAAGTCAGGCACAGAAAGCTAATCTTCTGGCTTCTGGTCCTTTACCTTAAATTTCAAACCGTAGCTTCCCTTCAGCAGTTTGCCCCAGGCAAATGTCTCACATGAATGACACTGAGCAACTGCCTTGATGTTACACATTTTGTTAGTGAGAAAGTATCACTACAGGATGAGCTGCTTTGTCAGTTCTCTCCTCTTTCCTATTTGCTTTCGCTCCTCAGTTGGTTGGTCTGAAATAATATCCCCAAAAGAAAAAGTATGAAACAGTGGGGGTGGAAGGGGACTGAAGGACATTTCCTCCAGAGATCTGAAATGCCATAAATGTACGCAATGGTTTCATATCAAAGCTGGTATTCTCCAAAATAGGATCTCAACCACAGCAAAGTTTTAAAGTTTTTTTTACCATAATATTACCCATTGGTCCAGTTTCACCCTCTCCATAGGTGGAAATGATGACGTTGACATTTTCCACAATACGCTGAAATGTCTGGTAAAGTTCCTCTGGCTCCAGCTGCAATTCCAGCAAAGCACGATCCATTTTGTTCATCATCAGTACTGGTTTGATACGTTCTACAATAGCCTGCCGCAGAACAGTCTCTGTCTGTACACAAACACCTTAAAAAATACAAGCACAATTAAAACATGCATTATATAAATGGGCAAAATCTCTAATCTACTTTGTACAGTGGTGACTGGGAAATTCAAACTGGGAATGTAGTGGTAGTCTCAGTGCTCCCTGAAACCGTTATTACTCAGTTGTATGTATTACTGCATTTTCTATCTGAAGGAGGAGAAGAATGACAAGCAGCTCCACTTTCTACGATTTTATTGAAAGATTAACTTTATTTCCTCAGTTACTTTACATTCAATCCACAAGCTGGATACAAAGTGGATATAATCCTCTAAGATACAGGAAAGGCCATGGGCTAAGACTGCAAACCAGAATTCATACTGTTAGAAGTTAAACTTTCAGAGAAAGAAGCTTCATCCCTCAATCACTTAATTTTATTATTTTTTTTTCTTAGGGGAAGAAAATAAAATACACTGAGGTGCTTCTAATTAGGAGAGCATGCTTACCTGAAACACAGTCAACCACAACAAGGGCACCATCAGTGACACGGAGAGCTGCTGTAACTTCAGAGGAGAAATCAACATGTCCAGGGGAGTCAATTAAGTTAATAAGAAAGCCTGAACCATCCCTGCACTGTTTGATGAAGGCCAAGTCGTTGTCTGAGAGTTCATAATACATAGAAATTGCACTGTAAGAGAAGAAAATTAATTTTAATAACTTAATGTTTCATAATTTGCTGATTTTAAAATTTTTACTGGTCAGGCAACTATACCTGCTCTATCACCTTACCAATATTTCTTGAGGTACTTAAAGGAAAAATCACAAGACGACTTCAATATTTCAATTTCTAGAGTTCTTAGGATCTAAAATTCTGCTTTGGGTGTAATTAATTTTTATTTTTATTCAAAATCAACACCTAAAGATAGTAGTCACAGCATAATATCCCTGTCAGACACTTGTAGAGTCATGCTCCAAATCACTTTATAACTTGTTAACTTTGCAGTTGCAGACAACGAAGACAGAGGTAATAATAAGATGCAGCCCACCACAGTGGCTTGAAGGAACAAGGTATTAGTCTGTAAGCAATCCAATATAACCAAAGATTACTACTAAGAATCTTTCTGAAAGCATCTTTCTCCATGGTGAGAAGCAGGTAAGAATGATCACTAGATACCACTTAAAAGCTCTGCTCCAATATTGCCCACATTGCACTCTGAAGACTATGAGCTTCTGTTCTGTAATGCACAGCTTGATTCACATCTCAAATTAAAAAAGATCTGACAAGATGCAAGGCTCTGAGCAAACCATTTCTCTGTCTTCAGATTAAAAAGAAAGAAAAAAAAAGATACAAAGAAATTCTTACGTAGACTTGATTGTGATACATCTTTCTTGCTCATCTTTCCGTGTGTCTGTGAATCGCGTTTCTCCGGCTCTGGCTGAAGCAATGATGCCTGCTTTACACACCAAGGAGTCTGTCAAGGTTGATTTGCCATGATCAACATGAGCAATCACAGACATATTCCTAATATTGGACTTCTTGTCCATGATTGCTCGGATCTGGTCTACTGTGAAATTCACCTGGATGAGAGAGAAAAAAAAGAAAGAAAAAAAACCCCAGCTATTGCTTCCTTTTGAAGTATACAGAAGTCTATGTAAAATTTTAAAGTTTTACTATTTGTTATTAAATTCACACACAACCAAAAGAAGAAATGAAGTTGTTCATACTTTTAAGCTTAGCATTGCAAATATTTGTTCACATTTTTGGCACGTTTTTGTAAGTAGGAAGAGTGGAGGCATAACTTAAAACACAGCTCAGAATTCGTCTCACAGAATGTCAACTACCATAAAAACGAGGAATCCACCTGCGGAAACAGAACAGCCCATCCCTGCCAAAAGTTGCAGGAGGGTTAGTGCACACAACGGCAAGCTGCAGCTCTCCACAGATCTTCCGCACACATCCTTCTCTCCTCCCACTGCTGCCCCTCACTTTGCCAGGTCTTCCTCCCACACTGGCTCTCCATCTCCCAGGGCTTTTCAGGTGAGACCCTCTTCCTGCTTTCCAGAAGAGGGGTGGGTGGGTCTTCTCCTTCTGTAGCCAATATACCAGCTCTAGAAACCAGCGGTCCAGCTCAGTCAAAAAACCTCTTTAAAGACTTTAATTAGCCAAGTGCAAAATTTTTAGCGCCCCTCTCACTAATGACACCCCAGAAAGAAATTTTTCTTATTTCCATAATTCTTCTCACTCTTGCTAAGAACATTTCCCCTCCTTCAGTTTGCAGAAAAAAAATCTTGACCCTCAGAAGCCCTGGTAATTATCTGTTAAACACATGTCAGCAAAAGAAAATGAGATCTTACTAATCTCAGCCCGTCTCATTCTGTAATGAGAGTCACCTGTAGGTCACAGGAGTGCAGTTAACGTGGTTATTCTTGCAAATCCCTTTAATGCATGAAGTGCTTCATAGGGACATGGAAAAAGACTGAATTCAGAGGAAAAATGATGGGGAGTATTAAATACAGAAAAAAATCACGTACCACACCAGTAGTTTATACTCGTTGCTCAAGCGAAGAAAAACGTACCATAAGAAACACTTAAATAGGTTCCTCATCTGTATTTGAGTTGCAAATGATACAGAAATAATGAAACATGCCATTTCTATTGCTACACCAACAAAGGTTTCTAACACAGTCTGAGTCTTAACAAGTGCAACTGAACACAGGGAACCTGTCTTCTTGCAAGGATAAGATATTAATTAGAAAAAAAAAACCACAGCCCAGCTCAAAATATAATTTTATGTAGGAGACAAAACAGGGTTTTTTTTACATGAACAGATACACTGCTGATATATATATATATTATTACTGCATACTTGCATACTAACTTTGGATCTTCAGATCAACTTTTTCATTATACGTTTTCTCAAGAAAATGGTTCTCATTAAAAAAAAAAAGGAATACTTCTAATTAAAATAGTCAAGTTCTTTTTAGAGATGAGAAATATCCAAACTAAGGAGCAGCCTGGCCTCTTCCCCCCCAAATGTATTATTTCCTCACTCTCTCCTACATTTATAGTTTCTTTCCTATCCCAAAGTCTGCAATGGAGAAAACAACCAACACCCCCCCCCCCTTTTTTTTCTGCTGAAGAAAACTTAGTACAAACAAAAAATGTTTAGAGGATGCTTATGGGTTTGTCTGTGATCCACCTCAAATGAAGGCACTTCATTTCTGAATTAGTTCTGTTAGATTATTCTTCAGTTTAATGAAAAACAATGATATTTCTTTTCTAGAACGTTCTAAGGTGTCCTGGCATCTAAAGTCTCACTCACAGCAAAATTTACATAGTTCTTCTGAGACTTTGAAATATTTCTTTCTTCTCTTTCTTTTCCATTTAAAGAGCACAATTACTTTCCTTTTCTATTTTTATCATTTTCCCTGATTGTAAACTGTGCTGCTAAAAAAAAAAAATCAGTACTTTAAACAAGAATTAAGTATAGTGCTAGATCTGTTCTAGATACACTTATTTCATAATGTAAATGAATGAAGTGTTGAGAGGTATACCTACGTGCTCTTTGTATTTGCTGATTATACGCTTTCTTAATGGAAAAAGTGAAATTTACTTCTGACAAATATTTAAGTAGCACAGGTATCATGTTTTGAACTGAAACCTGTATTTTTTTCCATTGTCTCCAAGTTTCCAATACATTTATATACACAGGCTACATTGTAGTTTTCTTTTGGGGCAAGGAGCAGAGACGACTGTAACAGTTTATTTCTTCCTCCTATTTTAAGCACACAAGCCTCCTACGTGTGTCCATTTACATTAATTCTAAATTTAAACTTCATGCACGTGTTCCTCTGACAGGACTGGATGTTTTCCTACGAACCGTTGAAGGTGTTCACGTAATCTGAGAAAGGTTGGTATCGGAGTTGTAAAAACCTTGATTTGTGCCTAAAAGCAATGGAGCCTTACTCTCCAGCTGGGATAATTATGTTCCAACAGTAGAATGAAAACAGATACACGGAGTGACTGTTACACAAGATATGGATGTAAAATGTTAGTTTTATGGGTTTAGTTGCTTGGTGTTTCAAGAACTCATTAATATATTACTATTACTTTGTGGTGGAGCTGGAGCAACTTGGGTTTGAGATGGAAAAGAATCGCCAAGTCATGGTAAAGGAAAAGGAGAGCCAAGAAGCACACTGAGAGAAGAGCAGGATCAGGCAGCACTGGGCTGGGAGGTGGGGAGTAAGGCAAAGGACAAGGGAAACCTACAACCAGGTTTAAAGGATTAGACGGACTACGGGACACAAAGCTCTACAATATTATACCTCAAAAGAAGTTGTCACAGTCAAGGAGGTAAAGAGGCAGGCCTCCCTAAGTGACCTCAAAGCTTCTGCTGGTAAGTCTCATGGCAAGCTGATGCCAACAACACGAACAGATCTTTATTTCAAACTTTCCATCCTTTTGCTCAACTACAAGATGGCATCCCTTCCCAGAAACTGAAGTTCTGGTGTCTTAGATATTACTGCATGGGTACTTTTTGCCAGGCCTACAACAATATATGCACCTGGGCATACAGCTTTCAGCCTGTAGGAAGTTAATACTGAGAGCCAAGTTTAGGTAAGTTATTATCCTTTATTATTGTTTGGTTCATCCCTTCACCTAAATGAGTATTTTTAAGAGCTTAACACTGCTAGCTCACTTTTCATTCACTTTGTTGTATCATAGCAGCTGTTCTTGTTAATATAACTGGGTACACCACTCTTAAGTTTCTGCTAATTAGCTTGTTAATAAAATATAGTATATTAGAAAAGATAAAGAGCTCAATTCAAGCATCAATATTAATGCCTTACCAGGCCTTCTGGCAGGAACTTCAGGATTACATATTAATAAATGCTATCCACTTCCAAACATTTTATTTACCACTTTATTTACATAAATGCCAAAACAGAGTTTACTATATGTGCTGTTCTACAAGAGAGAGAGGCACTGGCATCACAAATTTTTTTGTCATAAATACAACTGAAAACACAAAGCCAGATTAAAAATTAATAGCAATTTTAATTTTAAATCTTTTTCATTAAAGAGCTGTTACACAGTTTCTGTTCTGCTGTGACAGACAGCAACCGGATCAAAGTTACCTTGCTATGAAATGCTTGCTGCAGAGGGGTTAAGGTCTTCTGTGTGCAACAGCAAGCAAAAAAATGAAGGAGATGAAACCAGTGTTTGCAGAAGGGAGAAAGATCACTGCTTTATTGCAAAACAGAACATCACCTTTGCCAAAACACTCAAGTTTCATGGCCACTACAGCCAGACAATGACCTTGCTCCTTTTAACTACTGCATTACATCATTTGGGTAGCCCATACTGCAGTGCTGCTTATCCCTGGCTATCAGTAACGCCTCCAGAGTAGACTGCCTTCCTCTTCTGCAGGGCATCTCTTTCTCTTTAAGATGTTCAAATTCTTATTGTAACGAACCATTATATAGCTTCAATTCAGAAATACATATTCTAAAAACAAAGAAAAGTGAAAACACTTACTGAAGCTGACATAGGTAACTGGAATGTCTATTTCAGTAAACAATAATACTTACACAACGAAAGATTACAAGAGTTAAAAAAAAAAAAAAAAAAGGGGGAAGGGTTCCAATAGCATTAATCATCAAGAAAAGCAAAGATGTACAAGCATCTGTTTATCACAGAAACAGGCTGGTAAATTTTGATTCACTAGAATAAAAAGAGACTCAAAACAGGTGAAACACATTACCAGACTGCAATGATTTAAAATAATGGGGCAGGCTTCCTAAAGACAAAAATAAATTAAAACCAAAACAATACAACCCTCCCTGCAGTGTTTCTAACAGACTGATTTCCCTGAGAACATGCTGCTGATCCGATTTAGGTCAGACCATCTTTCCTCAAGGTTAGTGCAGTGCAGCACTGTATCATATTCTCACATATACACAGCCTTTTCCAGGCCTCTTTGGAAGCAGTACTTTTATCTCCTGTCCTTATAAACACTGGTGATCAGGATTTAACCCCAAAGCTTACACTTGATTTCACTACACGTTGGTCGGCAAAACGTACAGAAACGTTCACATCCGTGACCTACACTGCCAAGGTGCACTCCCCACACCTGCAAAAGGAGGAGAAAGACAGAAGCAACACCACTCTCCCTGTCCGTGCACCCGGTGAACCTCTAATAAAAAAGCAGGAGCGGGTGGTGGGAAAAAAAACAAATAAAAAAGCTCTGCGGTGCCCCAGTCCCACAGACGGGCAGAAAGGGACGCGGCCAGAACCGCCTCAGCGCTACCGGACGCCGCCGCCGCCTCCTCCCCGGATTCCTGTCAGGACCGGGAGGGCGGGAACCGCCTCCCCCCTCCGCTTCTCGGCCACCCTCCTCGTCCAGCCCCCAGGGCTGAGAGAGAATAAACTCCTGAAAAGCATCACGCTCCGGCGAGGGCCAGCGGGGCTTTTCTAACCCGCCACCTCTTTCCCAGCCCGCTGCCACCTGACAGGCAGGACTGTGTGACAGGCAGGGCGAGAAAGATGGCCGCCGCGACCCCCGTTCCCGGCAACTGCCCTCCGTTAAGGCGCTGGCAGAGCCCGGCTGCCTCGGAGCACCGCTGTGGGGCTCAGCGGTATGGCCACCCCCCCACCCCGGGCGGCACCGCGCCTGGCCTTTCCCCGCCCTCACGGGAGCACTCACCATCGTGGCGGATGGCTCCAGATCCCACCTGCCGCCGCCGCCTCCTCAGCGGGGAGGCGGGAACGAGCCGAGATCAGCTGTCGCCGGGCTCCGGCATCTCCCCCCCGCCCGCCTCTCCGCTCCCTCCCGCCGAGCGCTCCTCAGCCTGGCCGACGCCCGTGGTGCGCTGAGGGGCGGGCGGCCTCCCCTCACGGCGGCGGGGGTCCCTGCCCCGCTTAGCAGCCGCCTGCTCCCGCTGCGACCGTACCCCGGAGGCGAGCTGCCCGCCCCCGCTGCGAGCCTGCCGGCCGCTCCTTCCCGGAGCTGTTTCCCAGGGGTGACCCCAGCCCCGAACGCCGCCATTGACACCCGCCCCCAACCCGCCATCGCCCGGTCCCCAAGGGTCTCCCGCGTCCCTCCCAGGGGCGGCGGCTCCCGGGGTACCGGGAGGGGACGGGAGCCCCTGGAGGTCGCGGGGAGGCGGTGACAGGCTGGTCGCGGGCACACCCGCCACCACAGAAGCTTATGGCGTCCCTGGGTTCATTAATTCTCCCGTGATCGCCCCGTGGTTGTGAACTCCAGGTTCCTGCGTGCTGTGTGGAGGTAGAAAAAGCGTTCCGACCGCGGCCATCACGCTAATTCCCTGTCACTCCTTCGGGCTCTGTCAGCTCTCAGGGAAACGTTAGGTGGAGCCCCGTCCCTTCCCCTCAGCGAGGCCCGCCGGGGCGGGCGGGAGGCGGCGGGGGGACGTGGAGGCCGCCCGGGGCGGCTGTGGTGGTTCCCGCCCTGCCGGGACCGCCTCGGGGGGTTTTCCCTCTCAGAGGGTTTTCCCTCTCAGGGGATTTTCCCTTTCGGGGTTTTTCGTGGCAGAACGGCAGGTGGGATTGCTCGTTTTGAACAGGTAGTCAGGCTCGGTGCCGTAACCCTTTATTAGCTGCTTTTAAAAATAGGTGAAATGGCTGATCGGCTGGCTGTTGAAACGCAAAGGTGGCATCGCCTCCCTTTAAAAAACAGCTTGCTGTCACGATAGATGCTGAAGTAGTAACAGCGCTTCACGTTTTGAATACAGACTCTCGCCCAAAAATGTCTTTTAGAAATATTAGGTAATTAAATTGTCAAGCACGGAGTCCGCGCATGGTGTCTTCACTGAAAGCACCAACTTCTGGGATCAAACTAAGCGAAAATTTACACTGTAACACTTCCTAAGAATTGAAGATCAGAAAAGAAGAATATCAAATCAAACTATTATGCAAGCATATTATTATATATAAAGCACTATGGATGGAATAAATGGCCGTACCAGTCATACAGAATTGAACGGTCCTTTTCAGAAACCACTTCCAGCCTCAGGAGTGGAAAAATACTGTCCTGTTGCTATCAACAGAGCTTCTGCCCAAGGAGAACTTGTGGGATTTTACTCAATTAGATGAAGCTTAATACAATCAATACATTTAAGATACCAAAATAGCAAGAGCAAGCGCTCAGGAAGGAGCAGAAAGTGGGAATGCGATTAGGAAATTCTGGCCTTCAGGGGTTTTTTTATTGATCAGCAATTTCAGTGGTCATAAATGGCCAGCAGGAGTTCAGAACTGCACATTGCCTCAAAGGCATTACTCATTAAAGAACAGGTTTTAGTTGCACCATACTCCTCAAAGTGATACAATAACAGGGGAAAAACTAGATCTTAGAGCTCCAGACCTTCAACCAGATATTTGGCAACTTCACATTGAATGGGCTGAAAGCCTAATGCATTTGCTGCCTTGTCAGTACCTGTATTTGAAAGAAAATAATCTATTTGACCAAAGTCCTTGACTTGGCCAAGAAAGAAAAAGGCTGAGAGCTTCTTGCCATTCAGTCCGTGACTTTACAGGTGTTGTTCTATTCATCTATTTTCCCTGAACAAGAGGAAATGTTCACCAGATTTGTCACTGGCAAGATTTTTCTACCCAAAGGCTCATTTTTCTTTTAGCATATCTTCCAGGAGTTGTGAAGCAGACATCAAACAGCTTCCTTTAATCAACCTGGTTGTGTCACAACAGAGAAAAAGCACTACTGTTTTGCTCTGAAGAGCTGGGCAGCACTTGTATGGACTTGGTTATGCAGACTGAACTTCAGCTCTGTGCATGGTTCTCTCTCAACATGGAGAGTTCTTTCTGCAGACTTGGTGGCTAATTACAAACCCAGCTTTTCTTCATGCCTGTGTGCATGCACACACAAAACTTTAGGACTGTTTTGCACAGCCAGTGCTCAGCCATGATCCCATAAATATCATTGAAATTAATTTTTTTCCCTCTGTCTCTTATTGCAGGAAAATAAACCTTTCAGAACTGTTGAAAAGTTTGCAAATTAACAGACTGCCTGAAAAAACCCTCTCAGTGTTTACTGCCTTGCCATCTTCATGGGTATTTTATTCTTTATGTGACCTCCTTTCCATTTAAAAATGACAACTCTTACAGAAAGTATCTTTCAGCCTGTACTGTACCTACAAAAATATCTTCTTACAGGTGCTAACCATTCACAAGATCCTTGCTTGTGAATGAGATTAATAATGCTTCCCTCCCTTATCATAATATATTGTTACAATACATCTTATAATTAAGTATGATTATTTTAAATTATATTATAATATTGAATATAGTGATATGGGTGTAGAAGTAGTTATGTTTTATCAAATCTTCAAGAAAGTTTAGTCGTAGTGTTCATTCAATTCTGATTGTAAAACAGAATGATAAGGAAGGGAAAGTACAAGGAATAAAATGTTTTTCTGCTTCAGAAAGAATGCAGGCAGATTCTACAGTGAATTAAATAAGGGCTACCACTCAGCTTTCTGGTAGCTTTGCTACATTGAGAACATCTGCCTAATTGCAGTGAAAAGGTCACATCTGTTTATCTGGGAGCAGGATATGTTTTGTAACTGATTGAAAAGAATGGCATAGGCCAAGTGGCAATGCAATAAGGCTGCCCTGAGCAAAGCCAATGCGGAAGTAAACACAATTTGAAGAAGCACTATCAGGAACGAGCAGTCTCAGTGAACCCACGTGTACAGGGTTTAAAGTCTCTGAGGAATCTCTGGATCTTTATTACTCAGGAAGCAAACAGATTAAGACTGAAAGCTCCCAGCTTGAGCCAGACCTGGCAGCCAGATACCTGCATTGGTGAAACCACTGTGAGCACTTTCAAGTCTGGGATGGAGGAGTTGACACTTCAAAGCCCAGTTGGATCAGCTGCCAGGGGCATTCAAACCTTATCTCTGGCTATAGGCTACCAAGGCAGATGTGCCCCCTTTGAGGCAATGGGTATCGCAGGACTAAGGTGTAGCATGAGATGGCTGGAGGAAGGGCACCCTCACTAAAGGGGGGTGGCTGTGGAACAACCCTCCACAACGATCATATTAATCCAGGCTGAGGACACAAATCCAGTGTTTCACCATCTTCCTCTCATATCACAACTATGGTGAGGCTTGTAATAACAAACTTTATGCACTTTTTTTTTTTTTTTTTTTGAAAAGGTGACTCAATATAGACCTCTTCAAGCAGAAGTGATCTAGGATAACTCTTATAGCTACTGTGGGGAGGTGAAAAACTTCACCGCTTCAATAACACTCTCCTGTTAAATTTTATTTCTGCTTATCTGAGTGATGATAGGATAGTTATAAGAGCTTTTTGTGTAGTCTTATTCTTCCAGGCACTCCCATCTTCTAATATAACTTCTTCCCTCATCCAGCAGCAGTCATGAGCAGTTTACTATGATGATGAATGTGTTCACAGTAAAAAATGGCATTATAAAAACTGACTGTAATCAGGGGCAAAAGCGTTTCTTGTGGTGCTGAACATTTGTTCATGGTCAGTTGTTTACAAAGCAGTATTTTTCATTTTACAAGCAGAAGGATGATTTTTATAATGTTTCTCTACCCCAGTGCTGCCTGGGAGCTGAAAAAATAAAATTTATACTCTTTAGTGTCCCTGACATAACTGTGAGGTCTTGGGTTTCTGCAGAGCAGGCAATGTTGTCAGTGATGCATGAGACAAAGTAGCATCCAAGCCATTCTTTCATGTTTTCATTTGATCATATGTTTTCATTTGATCATAATGCTAACAGATCAATGGACATGTTTTTGCCATTAGTGGGAACAGATAGGAACTTTTTTTATCCTTGGCCTGAGCATGTTTCATAATCAAATGTTCCTTTAAAGCTGGGAAATTACATTAGCATCAGAAAAAAGAAAAAGGAAGACTTTCTCTCTCAGGCACTGCCATATGTCTTTCCAGGTGGAAATACAACAGCGTGCAGTAAGGCAAGGATTGTGGAGGGACCCTGTTGTGCCTGGCTGTTGGAAAGCATATGATACAATAATATTCCAGCTCTGACCGTGAATTTTCCTTCTCTTGTCTTCTCTGGCAAATATCATCCTTCTAATACATATTCAACTGTTCTGTTCGTGTGTAGGAATAGAGTGCTCCTCCGTCTTCAAAACTACCTATTAGATCAGGTCCACTTCAGAGAGAACGCCAGAAGAAACAGAAAAGAGGTATGAAAAATTTCCTCACTAGTTGTCTGAACTGTCTTTATAAAAATGTAGAAGAGGTTACGGAGGCTTGAATTTCAATCATCTTAATGGAGACTTTAGGATGCTGGAATTCCAGGAGAAGGAAACTGTCCCCGTCTTGAAGCAGTAGCTGCTCCATAGGAAAACAGTGCTGGTCCTCAGCCAGTTTTTGTGCCCCTGCAGTAATGCTGAGCTGCAGTTGGCTTGGTCTCAGGGCTTCCGTCCTAGCCTTGAAGGTGACAGTTTGGAAAGTATTGGATTTCAGAATTTATTATTTATTGTTTAATTTTCCCAGTGCACTCTTCAGGGCATGATGCTGCAGAAGTGTTAGCAAAACCTCAGTTCCTATCATCCTGCTCTGCTGTGCTTGGCCAGCCATGTCTAGGACAACACAGCTTCACATCTCCAGGGGCTTAATTTGTGTGGAATCCAGTGAAATGCTTCAGATAGGTGTGTAACCAGAGATTGTAGCAAAAAGTAGAGGTAGTTATATTTGTTTCAGTATCATCTTTCAGTATCAGGTCAGCATACGATACAATTTCTGAGCGAGGCTGTTGCTTGCGGCTTCTTAGGAAAAAGGCATAAATCTTGGGCATTTGGCAGTTTTGAAATAAGAAGCCCGTGCACGGAAGTTTGTCTGTAATCATAAACAGTTTAACGGCTGGCTTCTATTCTGAAGCTGGAGGGGGTTTTATGTCTGCTAAACCATATCATTATTATCTCCAGAGCTATTATCTCTAATGTAACTGTGGGTATTTGCATTGTCCAATCCTTTTTAAAAATCCCATTAGGCTTTTGACCTCTATGATTTCTGTCTGCACAAAATCCCTTAGAGCAAAATTAACCCCTTACAAGTTCCCTGCGTATATACCACTAAGTGTATTTCGACACTGCAGGCTTTCTGTGATGCACTGTGGCGTCCAAACAGTTAGCAGCCTGAAGCTGTGTTTGCCAGAGTGGCTGAAAGGAGGTTGTGGACATGTATTTGGGCAAGGCTGTAATCTGCCAGCTTTGCAGTGTGGTTGTAGTACAGCTGTAAGTAACAGGGCTGAAATATGGAGTTGTTCACTATGTTCCTAAAACTAGCCGTGCCTCTGTCTCTCTTCTTCCTTTCCTTTTCTTTGTCTCACCTTGCCTTATCTCCTTGCCTCTTGTCCCCAGAAGCTGAAAATGCAAAGTAGTGCAAACTAACTCAAACTCACGCACAGTAGATCCAAAACAAATATTGCAGATTCTGTTATAAAGTGAAATCTGAGTTGTGCTTCCAGGCAGTGACTTGTGAGCATCACCCGATGTAACCTGGCAGTTGCACGCAGAGCATTCATTAGGTTGTTTATCTGCCCTGCTGCAGCGCCATTGTTGACACCTGTATATGCTGGTTGAATGAACTGGGCATCATCATCATTGCTGTATTCTAGACAAAATACTTTCTCTTAGTGCACAAATGTTGAGTAGAGCAGAGTTGGCAGCATTTATGGGAATGTCGTTTGTGACATTAATAGCAAAATGGCAGCATAATCTTGCTTTCCCAGCAAGTGCATGCTTTATTAGAACTCCACAGCTGCTGAGTTTTTAATTCTCTTGCGTTTTATATTTTAATGTTTTTCTCTGTGGTTAGGCTACTGCTCCACAACCAGAGCAAAAAAGGTAGCAGGGTTTTCTAGTGGTAACAGTGGAAACTGCTATGTTGGTAATAATATCCCTTGAAAGCAGTAGGACCTCATCTTGTCTGTGCTCATAAGCACCAGATCTCTTCAGTACCCTGTGCATACACCTTTACAACATGTTTAACATTGATGGTTTTTTAATCTGCTTTGCTTCTTTGAGGGATGTCTCTCTGTGAATAATCACTCCTGAGATACTTAGCCTGGACTTGCCATTTCTCCTTGATCCTCAGAATCTGATGAAAACATTGTTCTCCTTTTCTCTTTTACTGCCTTTTCTATGGGAGGAAACAAAATTCAGAAAAATTCAGAAATGTTACCTTAAGGAGTTTATGATCCTTTCTGTCCATCTCCTGCTGGCCCACTGTTACCTGGCCATGGTGATGGTGGTAAATAAAGGACAAAGTCGTATTTCTATAAGTATAAACACAGTAAGGAGTAAAAACTCATATATAGCAAACCTTCACAATTCTGATAAAAAACAGCTCTTTCATAAGAAGTTTTGAGAAACATTTCCATAAACTGTAGGGTTCTGAAGTGAGTTTGTTGTGTGGCATAGGGTGCTGGGAGCTCCTTATGACCACCGACTCTTCTCCATCAAGTGCATACTTGGGTGGCAGAGAAATCTTTCATCCCTCCTATTTCCTTTTCTCCCAGGGAATCCTGCAAATGTATCTGGTTTGGGAGTTCTAGTCTACCAATGGGAAAGTTGGAGTATGGTGGGGTCATTGATCTCACTGTATTAGAGTCCAGCTTTAGTGGTGGTGTGTTTTACACAGAATGAGTTGCCCAGAGCTTGGGGAAAGCACTTTTTAAGTGGGAATGTCAAGTAAACTGATAAGTTATGACATCATTACAGAGATTGCAAATTGCACCAGAAATATACAAGTCCTGTAACGTAACTTCTTGCCCATTATCCTATCTATGTGACTGTATCCAACCAAGCTGGCACATTTATCCAGCTTTAAAACTTCAGACCTGGTTTGAGGTGTAAAATGTGATGGTGACTTGATAAGGCAAGGATATTGCTCCAGATGTCATCAGCAATCTGTTGTTATTGTTCAGTCTTACTGGCGATCTACCTGGAGGCTTTTAGCAGAACAAGGAAGCTGTTTTGTGCTGTGTATTAAACAAACAGTAGCAGGCAGTCCTGGCCCCAATTAGCTATTAATCTCATAGCCTAGATTCTGCAAATTGTAACCGATTTTGTGTTACCACTATACTCTTGTGAGTGGCCCCAAATAGGTTGGTGTTTAAGTTACTCATGAGACAATTTGCAGGATTAACCTGTAGATTCAGCATTTAACTCAAAATTATGCAGGAAATAAGTCTTCTGCTTTTTTTTTTTTTTTAGCAGTCATGCCTAGAAAAAGTTGCATCGATATAGAATTCTAGATGTAGAATCTTGTTCACATTTTAGGAGAAATGAACCTCTTGAAAGAGAGTCTAAATGCTTCTTTTAGATACAAAAATGAATCTTGATAGAAGAAATGCTCCTTGGAGAAGTTTTATTAACTCCAGGGGATTTCAGTGCCACTGGAGCAACTGAAAGAGCTGTTTCCAGCAAAGGCAAGGATTTAGCTCAAGAAAGAGGCTTCCCCTGACACAGACAGCTGTTTCCTATCACATAAGAGAGAAAGGCTGCAAAAGGAATAGGACATAAACTACGGAGCAAATAAAACTGCTGCTTCCCTGCAAACATCTCTTAGAAAGTCTCCAGCATAGGAGGGCTTTCCAGCTCATGATGCAAGACCCAAAGCAGGGGCTGGGCTTTGTGGGCTGGGCTGAAATTTGACATCAGGAGGAAACTGAAACCCAGCATTGGTGGAAGCTGTCTGTGATGCAGAGGTGAAGGCTGGATTTGGCTTGACGCTTAGGGGAGGTGAAAGAGGGGCACAGCCCGCGATTCAAAGAGCAAAAGAAGCAGGAGTCCATGAGTGGCAGTGGAGGAGAAACAGAGAGAAAGGGGCAATCTGACATAATAGGAGTGCAGCCACAGCACATGTAGAAGGTAAATAAGTAATCACAGTAAAATAAGGGGCGATTTGATTGGAAAACGTCTGGTTGTTGCTGCTCTCCTGGTCTAGCTGGATTTCTTGCAGATGGTATGTGCTGTTCTCTCTACAGCACATTTCTGTTACATTTGTGCAAACCTTTACAGGTAATCTAGCTCCATAGTGATCTGCATTCATCTAAAAGCTTTGTTAAGAATTGTGAATCAACTCCAAACACAAAAAAATTAGTTTTTAAATGGTGATTTTTTTAAAAAGTAAAATACATTTATATGGAAGAAAATGAGAGTTCAGAGACAGGTATGGCATATCTGTAAGATGCATGCGAGTTATGGGAGGGGGGATTGCAAGCTAAAGAACACTTGCAATTAGCTGCTAAACTTCATGTGTGCTGTAGATTGCTTCCTTTAAATGCGTTAGCAAGCTGTTAACACCTGCACTGAACATAGCTGCCAAAAAATCTTGGAGTATTTAACTAATTCTAATAATAGATTCATATGTTAAGAGAATGGTGTAGAATTATAGAATTAGGAAATAAAGAGAGATCATAATGGAAACTGACTGTGTGATGAAGTGTAAACAAATCAGAAGTCAAATTATGTCCTATTATATCTGATTCAGATATGATTTGCCTCAACTTGACTTCTCTGGGGTTGCAGGGTGTTTTTTCCCATGCTACCTAAATAGTATTTGAGCATTGTGCAGATGCTGCCAAGTTAATCAAACAGTCATTTGAGCATGAGCACGAGTTTTAGGGATGAGTGATCAGGGCATTTGCTGAGGCTGCAGGTCATATGCGACCCCATTAAACTAAATAGCAGTACAGATCATCCAGTGTGTGGATGGGAATGGGAGAAGAAAGGAACCTGTATCTTAGCATCTGACCCTACAAAGGTGACATTGGCTCCACCCTTGAAGAAAGAGATTTAAGACCTTATTTCCTGTTTCTAAGTAAATCTCTTATCTAGGATCTAGTATCCATTATCCACCAATATGCTGAGAGATTCCAATAATGAATCTTTCCATGACATCCAGGGGAGGCTGCTAGCAGCACTGCACCTTTCTGACATTACATGCTCTAATTACATGCAAGGTTTTTAAGAGTGCTGAAACATCACAGAAAAGAGAAAAAGATAAAAGCCAAGATTTCAAAAACGACAAACCAGGACTTCCCAGATAAACTCCAATAGAGAAAATGCAGCTTGTTTTACTTTGTGCTTGTCTCATGGGCAAAAAAGAATGCTTAGGTATTCCTGAAGGAATGCAGAAACCACAAACACAGGCTGCAGTAGTTGCAATTAGTTGCACTACAGAGGGATGATACATCACCCATGTCCTACTACAGCTTTGCTTTGAAGAACTGAATGACTCTCCAGCCACCCATTCAGCCCTGTGCTCAGTGCTGTTTTGCACCCTGTCTCTGGGCAGAAGGCCAGGATGCTTATGTACACAACTACCTTCTCGAAAGACTTTTTCACAGATATATAAGATTGAGGTATTTAATGGAGGAATTAGGTATAATATTTTAAATGAACAGTGACCAAACAACTTGATTTTCACTCAAAAATGGTCCAAATTTTGTAATGGACAGGGCCAAAATAAGGTAGGTTTAGGGTCAATGTACAAAAGCACATAAACCTGTTTCTAGAGTAATTCTAAGATTTCTAAAGCACATGAATATGTGGACACATCGTGGTTTTTGAAAGACTGCAACCGTTTTTGACTAAGATATTTAAGGACTACAGGTATTTGACCACCAGTGTTGGTTTCCTCCAGACCTAAATTCTTATAGGTTGTGCAAAGAAAACATCTGCTTTTGCAGAGTGATTTTATTCCTGGCTGTTATTCTTTTTACTGTAATATTAACTCATTTTTAGAAGTCCACTTCATATTTCAGGCACAAGTGTGTATTTCTAAAATACTGAAAACCAGTAGTGTTTTCCTGTCAGGAAAAGTGAGAAAATGGGAGTAGTCAGTATTTGCATATATATAGCATCTTCTCTCAAAGGATATAGAAGCACTTTGAAAATACTAAGTTGCCCAAGATGCAGGGCATTTTCAGTAAAAGGTTGTGTGGTATTTGCAGATCTATCACTGACTATACTGAATGTGACAAAGGAGATGCAGTCAGGCAACTCTGACCTCCAGGACTTACATGGGAAAGGAAACTTGGAAAAATCGAGAACAGTCTATCTCATTAAATAGTTTGGCTGTTCATTCTCTGACCCATAGACATGATATACTCTGGGTGATACCTGGGGAGCCATGCATGAAGGAAGGGACAACCTTAAGTTGTTGCAAAGTTGTCAAATGGCTTTTGGAGCTCAAGTCTAGCTGCCTAGAGCTTTGACAATTGGATCAGTACAGCTTTGGTAGTATAGATGGTATTGGTATAGGATTTAATTAAAAGAACCCCTTTTTATTGAATTCTGGGAATGTCAGCTTGCTAATTTTACCTCTAGCTTCTTTTCAGGCCAGCTTTTCCTTAGAAGGTATTTTTTTAAATTGGGATGTGGGATGCTTATTAGGTCACTGAAAGTGACAGAATAGAGCTGTAATCAATAGTTCATCATTGGGAAAGAGGGTGCCAGAGGAGGTGTTGCAGGTCAGGTGAATTGCTCTAGTGGGACTCAGAGTCACAGAGCAAGAAAATTACTTTTTATTGCATTTGCTCATCATCATTAGTTATAACCCTTAGTGTTCATTTATCAACTTTCCAATGATTCCCCAAAGAATTAGGATACATTTGCCTTACAAAACTCTCAAGAGTGTGATTCTTACTGTTTGGGTATTAAGATGTAAAAAGGATTCTTGTAAAATATTTAAATTTATTGCTGTTAGGAAAATTAGCTTTAATTAGTACAAGAAAAATTGCTTACTAAAAATCTCACTGGGTTTCTCTGGGTCTTACCAGTGAGGATGTAGACCCACCAAGGAACTTTTCTCTTTTTCAACAACAGAAAGAGAAGTACAACCTTTGAAGTGAAATCTCATCCTACCATCTTTGCCCTTTAATGCTAAGTTAGAAGAGTATTTTTCTGTGTGACAAGTTTAAACACTGACAATATTTCTCCATTCTTAGTTACTTGTGTGATTTTCACAAAATGCCTCTTTTTGGACCTATAACACTGGGAAAATCAGCAGTCCCAATTTGTGAACTCAGTTATAGGTATCCTGACTTGAGATCTGCAAAAGAAATAGCTGTTAACCAGTTTTTACTGGCAATGTGAGAACTATGTGCTCAGTTACCAGTTCTGTTTTGCTACTGTGTCTGTGAATATCCTATAAGTGAATTTACCTGTAAAAATTGTGCGTGATCATCTTTGTTGGACGTACTTTATGTTCCATGTGATCCTGGCAAACATTCAGTGTTTTGTAGTTCCTGAACTATTAACTGCTGTCTCCTCTCTTAAAACAATTTCTTATTTTTAAATCATATTTATTTTATAGTTAATTTTAAAATTCTATTAGTTTTAATATTGCAATTCTGATATATTTTTCAGTATCCTAGTAAGGGGCTTTAATCTGTCAATATGCTTTCCTTGCTTGAGTTGTGTAGTTTATGACATTTCTAGAGTGCAACATTCTGTTCTGAAAAGAAAAGCAAATATCATTCAGTTTTAGTGGATGTCTGTGTTTGTACTTATTGGTGTAAAGATAACCATATATACGTTAAGAACCTCCAGTTCCATTGATATCTAATTTTTGGAAATAAGACTACAATCAGTGGAATTTTCTTAGCGTGGACATCTTCCTAGACCTGCAGCTGAAACTGATATGCTTTCCAGTTAGACAGCTAACAATAATATAACTGTTTCAAAGAGCAGATTGAAAGTACTGTAGATATCTGTCCCCTTCACACCTCAGTAGAGCTATTTTGCAAGAAGTTTGCATCCTTTATGATTAAACCCAAGAATATTGCTATGTTATATGTTGGAGTAATCCACAGCTTTTAGTATCCTATGATCTAGAATTAAAATCACATGAAAACAAAGAATATTTTTTCTTGTGAAACATTTTGAGCTCAGCAAAGGTGGCCTGGCTCTTAACTGTTTTTCCTCTAAGCTTTTGACATCTCTGAAGGTTTGGAATGGAATGAGAGGTATTATTAGTTAGGTAAATGAATCCCACCTGTGGTGCTTTTCATTATGTGACCAAAAAAAAGCTTCAGTTAGGGGTGAAAGCAAATTGCTTAGGGTCTTAGACCTCAAAACGTATTAGATTTTCTGGGTCACTTAGCAAATTATGTCTTATATGATTTTTTTAACTGTGGATTAATTTTTGGAAGCACTACATAGATGTGTCACCCTGATCTTAGATTCCATTACATATTCAGGGAGTATTTGGCCTGTATTGATTCTCCCAGTCTGCCCTTCTCTGTTCACCATTCATTCCATGAAGCTCCTCCAGCTTGATACCTTTCCATTCTTCCAGGAATTTTTGGGTGATGATGAAATTTTAAATGACAACCTTTAAATTAAATGGTGACATTTAGATGAAAACATCCTGTTTTCTTGGTTTCTCTCCCTACCAATAACAACAAGAATACTTTTTGAAGAGGAAAGAAATTAAAGTTATAAGAAGGAAGGAAGGTGTTTTGGATGGGTGACTACATCATCTGAACATTGGGTTTAATCCATGTTAGCTGTGGTAGTCTTGGCTCTGCCACTTTATGGTGGCACGTTATGGTGTCTTGAGCAAGCCACTCTATCTCTGGAGGCCTTAACCTGCCCATGGCTTGGGGACAAAGCCTTCCACAGACAAATATGTGCTGTGGGCATCAAGCCAACTTGGAGGTCAGGGGCATGGGAGTTCACTAACCAGACAACTGAGATCAGCTCAGCCATCAGGCTACAAAGGTGGAGGAAGGCTGAGGTGAACCCTTGCACATAGTGATTTAGGAGGCTGCAATGTATTTGCTACAGCCATACATATATATATGTATATATATACACACACATACACACACACACACAGATATACATATATATATTTCTGCTCCTCTGCATCATTTTGTAAACTCATAGTGCCTCATTCTGACATTGAGCAGGAGTCAAAGGTGTTACAGAAGTGTTAAAAAGAAGTGAAAGAGGCCTTATTCTCCTCTCTATAATGTAAAGAACCAGAGCTCAAGAACATTAATGGTAGTTTCTGCATCATCTGGACTTGAAGAGGGAGGGGGATAATATCAGGCTTGCCTGTGACAAGCTGTGGGATGACACATCAAGGTTAGACGGATGGAGTGCTAGGGAGGACCCTCAGCCTGTTGCTCTGAGACGTGCTGGCTACACTGCAGCATGCTCAAAGTCTTAAGGAGATCAGCCAGGGGCTCCTGAAGTAATAGGAGCCAACAGGGGAACACCAGTGAAATACCTCAAAGGAATTAAAGGGTGTTCCTCTAAGAAGGTGGCATGGCCAACAGCCCAGCTGAAGTGCCTCTACACCAATGCACGCAGCATGGGCAGCAAACAGGAGGAGTTGGAAGCCACTGTGCTGCTGAAGAGCTATGACCTAGTTGCTATTACTGAAACTTGGTGGGATGAACCCCATGACTGGAGTGTGGCTATTGATGGCTACAGGCTGTTCAAAAGGGACAGGTGAGGAAGGAGGGGCAGAGATGTTGCCCTCTATATCAAGAAATGGGTAATGTGAAGAGTTGTCTCTGAAGAATAACCACGAGCAGGTTGAAGGCTTATGGGTAAGAATCAGAGACCAAAGCAACAAACGGAACCTTGTGGTTGGTGTCTACTACAGGCTGTCTGATCATGGAGAGCCTATTGATGAAGCCTTCTTACTCCAACTACAGGAGACATTGCGCTCACAGGCTCTTGTCCTGCTGGGCAACTTCAGCCACCGCAACATCTGCTGGAGAAGTATCACGGCAAGATGTAGGCAGGAGATTCCTGGAATGCACTGAGGATCACTTCTTAAGCCAGTTAATAGACAGCCCTACCAGAGGGAGTGCAACACTGGACCTGTTGGTCACCAGCACAAGTGAGCTAATTGGTGACATCAAGCTTGGAGGCAGCCTGAGCTGCAATGATCATGCACTGGTGAAGTTTAGAGCCCTGAGGGTTATGGGTCAGGTGAAGATTAAAGTCAGGACCCTGAATTTTAGGAAAGCAAACTTGCAGCTGTTCTAGGAGTTAGTCAACAAGACTCCCTGGGAAAATGCCCTCAGGGACAGGGGAGCAGGAGAGAGCTGGCAGATCTTTAAGGACACTTTCCATAGAGTGCAAGAGCTCTCTATCCCCAGTAAGAAATCAGGAAGGGAAGGCAAGAGACCAGCATGGATGAGTTGAGACCTGCTGGTCAAACTAAAATGCAGGAAGGAAGTGCACAGGCAGTGGAAGCAGGGACAGGTATCCTGGGAAGAGTATAGGGACACTGCCTGGTTGCGTAGGAATGGTGTCAGGGAAGGCCAAGGCGCAGCTGGAGCTGAACTTGGCAAGGGATGCAAAGAATAATAAGAAGGGCTTCTACAGATAGGTCAGCCAGAAGATGAAGGTCAATTAAAGTGTACCCCCCTGTCCTGGTTTCAGCTGGGATAGAGTTAATTTTCTTTCTAGTGGCTGGTATAGTGTTATGTTTTGGATTTAGTATGAGAAGAAGGTTGGCAACACACTGATGTTTTCAGCTGTTGCCAAGTAGTGTTCTGACTAAGTCAAGGATTTTTCAGCTTCTCATGCCCAACCAGCAAGAAGGCTGGAGGAGCACAAGCAGTTGGGAGGGGACACAGCCAGGACAGCTAACCCAAACTGGCCAACGGGATATTCTGTACCATGTGAGGTCATGCCCAGTATATAAACTGGGGGGACTGAGGTTGGGCAGATTGCTGCTTGGGAACTAACTGGGCATCGGTCAGTTGGTGGTGAGCAGTTGCATTGTGCATCACTTGCTTTGTATATTCCAGTTCTTCTTCTTCTTTATTTTATTCCTTTCTGTCCTGTTAAACTGACTTTATCTCAACCCACGAATTTTACTTTTTTTTCCCCCCGATTCTCTCCTCCATCCCACTGGGTGGGGCGAAGTGAGCGAGCAGCTGTGTGGTGCTTAGTTGCTGGCTGGTATTAAACCACAAACACCCCCTTAATGAACATGACTGGAAAACTGGTAACAATCGATAAGGAGAAGGCTGAGGTACTCAACAACTTTTTTGCCCAGTCTTCACTGTCAGTCTGTCTTCCCACACCTCTCGAGTGGATGGACCGCAAGATGGAGGCTGGAGGAGCAAAGTTCCTCCCACTGTAAGAAAAGATGAAGTTCGTGACCACCTGAGGAACCTGGACATACATAAGTCTATGGGACCTGATGAACTGCATCCCAGAGTCCTGAGGGAACTGGCTGATGTAGTTGAGAAGCCACTCTCCGTGTTATATGAAAAGTCATGGCAGTCAGATGAAGTCCCTGGTGACTGGAAAAAGGGAAACGCACCATTTTTAAAAAGGGTAGAAAGCAGGACCCTGGAAACTACCAACCTGTCAGCCTCACCTCTGTGCCTCAGAAGATCAGGGAACAGATCCTCCTAGAAGCTATGCTAAGGCACATGGACGACAGGGAGTTGATTCAAGACAGCCAGCATGGCTTCACCAAGGGCAAGTCCTGCCTGGCCAACATAATAGCTTTCTATGATGGAGTGACTATATCAGTGGACAAGGGAAGAGCTATGGATGTCACCTATCTGGACTTCTGTAAGGCCTTTGACATGGTCCCCCCCAACATCCTTCTCTCTAAATTGGAAAGATATGGATTTGATGGGTGGACTGTTTGGTGGATGAGGAATTGGTTGGATGGTCACATCCAGAGGGTAGTCGTCAATGGCTCAATGTCTGGGTGGAGATGGGCGACAAGCTGTGTCCCTCAGGGGTCTATATTTGGACCAGTACTGTTTAATATCTTCATTGGTGACACAGACAGTGAGATCAGGTGCACCCTCAGCAAGTTTACAGATGACGCCAAGCTGAGTGGTTCAGTTGACACGCCTGAGGGATGGGATGCCATCCAGAGAGACCTGGACAAGCTC
>JANZLQ010000079.1:78906790-78948440 GCA_026212715.1 Elanus axillaris | reverse complement strand
TTGGACGGGGCTCTGAGCAACCTGATCTAGTGGGAGATGTCCCTGCTTGTGGCAGGGGGGTTGGACTAGGTGACCTTTACAGGTGCCTTCCAACCCAAACTATTCTGTGATTCTGTGATTAATCTCACTTAGTTTTAGCTGTAAAGAAGCTAGAGCTCTCATCTAAGCTAGTAATTTCAGCAATTTCTGTAGTCAGTGAGGAGAGAGAAGCACACCCAATGGTTGATTTGCCCATCTGCCTACCTTAAAAAGCAATGAAACATTTCTGGAGATGCCTGTTTTCATCTGCTGGCTCTAGCAGGAGTTTGCTAAACAGCTCTTCTAGAGATCTACCACTGAGAGAGCTAACATTCAATCAAATGAATTCTGCATTTTACACACCACACACAGGTTCTGATTAGGCCCATAGCAAGAGCCAGCACATGTTTCCTCCAGAAGGGGAGCTGGATTTAATTTTTAAAAAATTTTAGTTCAGGGAAAAAAGAAAAGTGTGTATATTTACTATATATATATGTCTACATATGCACAATATATCCTTAATTAGATGTACATGTAATTAATGCTGTCAAGAGTGAGTATTAATCTGACTTTTTATTTGCCACTTCTAATACACTATGCTTTTTTTTTTCTCTTTCTGTATAATGTGACCCCCAGAAAATATACTTTTTATTATTTTCTGTAAAGAAAGCAAAGACCCACAGGAAAAGCAGTTTAGTACTTGAACTCTAGAAGTTGGACCTGTAAAAGGAAGACATACAGATCATGAAATTTAGGAGCTGGGTACATTTTTGTGTATTTTTTTTGTCAGAAGGTAGTCTGATAATCTGGTATATTATTTACAGTTAAGACATTTGAGTGAAGGACATTACATTACTATTTTGTGTTAAGAATTATCCACGTAAAGAAAAAGTAAGGCTTGTAGATCTCCTTAATCTAGATGTGGGATGTTCATTGGTTCCCAGGGAAACCATTAAGGTAGGATTTGAAGAGTACAAATGAGAAGCTATGATAAAGCAGAGTTGGAGGTGGAATCTCTTATAAAAGCCTCTAAGAGTGAGTAACCCTAAACATTAACTAGATTTGAGGTGAAAGTTCCCATTAGTGAATGACGACCTAAGAATTCATCCTAAGAGTATGCAGAGTATGAAATGATACAAAGCAAAGTAATTTTAGAGATGTGACGTGGTGTTTTCAACCTACATAATACTTTAATCCTCAGACCTACTATTCTAAAACCATCAGCTGTGGTTAATCAGGAATGCTTACAGCAGGGACTGAAATGGTGAGTTCACTCCTTTTATCCAATCAAATTTTGATCTCAGCTACGCTGCTGTCCTATGTACTTATGAAGGCAGGATTCGGTACATCATTTGGATCTTTTTTTGACTGCAAGCCAAATAAAAATTGCGTTTGACTCACTTGCTATACAAGATGGTTAGTTTTTCCTCTGGACATTCAGTAGTCTGTAATAAAATCCCTCCATTTTTAAGTGTTTTAAAATGTGTTTTCATTCTGTTTTTAAGAGATCTGGACAGAGCTGAGTCATTGTTCCTAACCTACTCCTGTATTGGAGCTGTTCCACAGGATGGGGGATTTTTCAGTCTGTCTGGTTCATGCCATTTAGCTGGTGCCTCTGACTTCCAGGTACTCTCCCAGCTTCTTACACCTGCTGCCTCAGAGTCTTCTTATGCAGGGCAGGAGGGTTCATACTGGGCTTCTAGCTTAATCGCTCCTGGGAACAAACTGGAAGGCAAGCAGCGATACACATGCTGAGTGACACAATTTCATTGTCACTGTCTTTAGCTACAGGGAAGCTACATCTCTTTGCTAACTAACCCATGTGGTGATGCTCACCATCCTTTCTGAGTCAGATTAATTCTTTCCTTGAGGCTGAAAGGAGCTGCCCAAGAGTCAAGACAAGCAGAGTTCCTGCCTCTCTGAATAGCTTGGCTCTATTTTTGTTCTTTTTGCACATGATAGTTGACTCTCCAGGCTCTGAGAAAGAGCTGTTACCCTCTATGTTAGGGCAACACTTGAGCAATAGCTGAAGTCATTGGCTGTAGGTTGCTGTGTGTCTTTTCAAATCAGGCAATGAATGATATATGTTATCTTTGCTGGGAAGGAACAAATAGTAATAACCCACCATAGCCAGCGTTGGCCATTGCATAACCACACTAAGAGTCATCATCCAAAGGCTGGACTGAAAGACTCTCAAGCCTGATACCAACTCCTGGTGTTGAAAGTTTGCCCAGTTGGAGCTGGCACGTCTGGTCCTCTCTGTGCATGGGTAATATGAAGGATGCTGCTGGCTGCCCTTTCTCCTGTGCTGGTACATCCCTCTCTGACCTATATTGAAAATCTCTGCTGCATACTGGCATGTTGTGAACTCTCCTATGGATGGTGTGCACTTCTCCGTGTGCACTTCTCCATATGCAGTGATGCCAGGTGGACACGCAGGAGCTGCACTGCAGTAGAGCTTTGCAGTGGGTGGGGTTCATAATCAGAGTGCGTTGTTCTAAAGGTTTTTAGTAACAGAACTGTCATGGATGAATTCTTCATCCACTCTCACTAGGTAGCATTTCATTTATCATCAGAGATTCTTGCTTTTCAAGAATTTATTCCTTTTCAGTTCATGGCTGGAGACTTAAAAAATAAAATTCCCCTCTCATTAGTTTATTATAATTTTGAGAACTCATTCTCTGAAACCCGTGTTTATTATTATTTTGCCTGAATCTCACACTGTAAAATATAGAAGAGTTTGTGTCCTTCAGAGTGGCCTTAAATAGCAGTAGCACAAAGAAAGCAATCAGATGCCATTAGCAGCCTTCTGCTGGATTAATGGCCAGCAAAATCTAGAAAATGCCTGGAGGTTTCTAGCATCACTGTTGTGATTTTGTACATAATTGCCCATGAGCAGCTACACAACATCCAGCTCAGCTACACAACATCCAGCTCAGCCACAGCATCATGCTGTCAGACCTGTGCACCCACAGGTCCCTCCCTACCAGCTTTCCAGCTAAGGCAAATTGAGGCCAATCACCTCTCCCAAGGTTACACAGTGAGGCAATAGCTCTCCTGTGGATAAAATTCCCCATCTCTACATGGCTCTTAGGCTTTTTGTCCTGGCCACTTGTGTGACAAGTCTTTATCCTCCTGCCTACTTGAACAGTCTGGTTTTGTTGCAAGATCAACCTGTGCTGTGTAGAAACAGATGTGATACGAAGTTGTCCAAAGATTTCAGCAGGTCTTGCCTGAGAATACCACAAGTCACTTATTCAGGCCATCATTTTGCAAACACATTCAGCTGACAAAAGCCAGCACAGCTGCCAAAGAGTGCATTCTTCTCACCCTTCCACCTCCAGCTTTCCTGCTCATGCCTCCCATATAGCATCCTCTTTCCTGTTTTTTGGGAGTGTTTATGTGCTTGTGCAGTGAATCTGGACTAGGAAGCCGATCCATGTGGAAACTAACCTTTTAAATTCTTTTTCTTCTGTGTTTACTCTAAACTGGATTACCTCTCTGATAGTCATGACGCATCCATGCAAACACTAATGCTATACAAGAGAAGGAGCAGTGCAACAGCAGACAGGTAGCTGAGAGCAGGACAGGTTTGCTTTTTCCATTGGTAATACCAGCTTAGGCCAGGTTGTAGTACTTGTAATGCTGCAGCTTCATGTTATTTTCAGCCATTAAAAATTGATTCTGTCCTGGCACACCATGAACATTTCCATAAAATAATGTAGTCTGGAACAGCCAGTTGGAAATGTTTGAGAAAGTGGTATTTATTTTTTTTTAACTGAGGCCTGTTAGACCAGATGCTGCACTTTCATTAAGCAACTATGCAGATGTACAGTAGTCAAAGAAAACCCTTTCTGTACCCAAAATGATATATTTTAGTCTCTTCCAGAGTCAGGAGATGCTGTGTTGCCCCAGGGTAGCATGCAAGAGGTAACACAGTGCACAGACCAGGCTGCGGACGCAGAAAATGTGAGGGGAGGAGAAAAGGCCTTTGACAGCCTCTGCAAGCTGGGAGGCAGAGGTCAGAGAGGGAAAGGGAGTTGTACTTTGGATGTTCGACTTGTCAGAATTTGTTTAGTAAAAAAAAAACAGAAATGTTTTCCAAAGCTCCTTTTCTGGGCTCTGGGCACATCTGTTATATGTTCAGAAAAGGAGCTAAAATAACAGGGGGGAAAAGTTAACTCCCTAACATCAGACAGGGAGAAGGAGCAATATCCACTTCTGGCTATCAAATTCTAACTGTGAGGGTGGGAAACTTCACCCTCTAACCTGCCCCAAAAGAGTTAGGAAGAAAGAGGTTCCCAGGAGCATGTTCAGGAGGTTATGTTATCATGGATCCTCTGGAGAACAGGGTCTGACCAGCTCCTGGGAATACCTTATATCCAGCTCAGTGCCTGTTATACTGATGTAGCTCATCTTTAACATGAGCAGGATTTTCAGAGGGAAATGCAGATTTTTGGCAGCGATAGCCTGTTTGGAACCAACTAAGATCCCAATTACCTTTCCTCTTACTTATCACCAAGCTTCTGTAAAAGACTGGAGCCCAAGCAAAATGAGTCAGGACCTGTGGAGTTTGAGGTACGGACAGAGCCTCTGACAAGGTCTGAAACAGGAATGGGAGTAGGGAAGACATGACAATGTCACTTGGAGCCAAGCAAAAACTTATCTGCACTAAAAAATGTCTCCTAAAGAACACAATCTCTCTTCTATGCTTGCTGCAAATTGTACTTGATTAATCAGGTTTCTGTGGGGGTGGTTTCCTTCACTCCATTCCTAACAGCATATTTTTTCATAAGTGATCTTAATCTTGTTGCAGATAATTCATTGCCTGCAAGATCATGACTGTTCCAAAAAGTTGCAGTATTTTGCCCTCGGAAACTAATAAAATTCTTGTTGGAAAGCCATAAATACCTCTTGAAGACATCAGCCCCACAAAGATATTTGTTGTTTTAAAAGGAAGCATTGTGTGTTCCCCCTCCTGCAAAAAAGGGGAGTGAGAGGCTGGTTTTGATCCTGTGGAGTTGATTGAAGTTTTCCTGCTGAAGTCTATTAGATAGTTTCAAACCAGGGAGCATTTATGTGCAATACACCTGTTTCCAATAGCTCCCCCACCTCCATAAAGACAGCTGCAGCAGAAAGTCCTATTCACTCTGGGAGAAACACATTTTAGAATAGCTTCCCATCCCCCAGTCAGATGGGATCAAGCTGAGGCAGCTGCAGTCCAGGTCCCACGAGAAATGCTACAAAAAGTGCAATTAAAATAATTAGTTAATGCCTTTTTTATCCGGCATGGTAACAAATAGGGAAAAAAGCTTGAAATAGCTATTCTACATATCAGTCCAATATGATATTGGATGCTTCCCAGGATTGCTCTAAGCTTTCCCTAGGGCTTTAAAAGAGCTTGCGGGTGCTTGGCTGGTTGCTGGATTAAGGGTCTCTATTACTGATGGTAATGCGGGTAGGTTAAAGCCACTTGCACAGTAGATTTTGCTGTGAGAACAAAAAAAAAAAAAAAAAAGTGAGTCTGAATTGATAATAAAGCGATTTAGATGTTGCTTCGTTCCTTGGACATCAAGATTGCCTCCCATTGATTTAAGCATGTACTGTCTTAGATTCTGATTAAGCAGAATTTGCCTGATGATTCAAATTTGTGGGGGATGTACAAATGAAAAATACATGGCCAAATACATCCCTGGCACAACTCAGTGAAATCTGGCATTTACCCAGTCGTTAGCTGCTTGTCGTTCGAGGGTTTCTCTGCTAACCTTCAAATGGTGCAGCAAGTGAATTTCTTTTGCAGGCATTTTAATTCCTTTTCCTGAAGCGTTCATAGCAAATAAACCAGTGTACCAGGAACTGTAGCCCCAGTAAGCTGTATTTGTTATTGCCGTAGCAGGTGGTATTTAGTCTGCAGCCTAGTGAGATGACCAAAGGGTGAAATGCAGCTTAAAAAACAGGGCAGATTCTCTTAACAATCCTTAGCTTCTCTGATTTCACTCTCAGATTTCATCCAGGGGCCAAATTATGCAAACATGAGTATTTTTTCATATCGTGTTCCTGTCACCATTCCCTGCCATCCCTGTGGGGGAAACTGGAAGTCAGGCATCTTAGCAAAGGGCATGGAAATAAGGGAATGTTGAAAAATAAATTCTTCAGGTCATGCAGGCTGTTCCTATCTCCCACCTTCCTGACAGATGATTACAGAATAGCCTAGCTGAGGAAGTTTTGAGTGGCTCACACAGTGATTCTGTGGTGTTAATACGCAATCTGTGAAACTGTCAATGCTCTTAGCCTTTGCATGCATCATCAAAGGAGTTTTTGAATCTCAGTAAGCACTTTGCCATGTGGCAGGGACTTCCAAAAGCTATGTGCTATATAACTGGGCATTTCCTTTTAATAGTTTCAAACTATTTTATTTTTGTTGCTTTTAAAATTCTTTCAGTTCTGGGAGAAATGGTATTTTAAACTATCTCATTTTATATTGTCTGGAAATGTAACTCCCCCTTCTCTCCTCACCCCAGACCATTTTTAATGTTACTAGGAGGAAGAAATATCACGACTCCCCAGATTTGCCTTGTCTTCCTTTTGACTGTGAGAGGAGGGTTAACAGTAGACGTGGGAAGAAGGGTTAGCAAGGGGAGTGCTAGTCATGTGGACAGAACGCCAGCAGCAAAGCTGGCACATGTTTCATTCGCATGAAAGTATGTTTTATTCATTTGGTGATGATCATCTACAGTAGCTTTGAGAGAGAAAAAAGAGTACCAGAGTAATACTTGAAATCTAGGTGAAATTCTGCAGCTTTATCCCCCTTCGATGGCAGGTGGCCGCAGGAAATGTGAGTTTCTGTGACAGTTTCACTGCAATTAATATAGGCATGTCCAGTGGATTAAATATTAGCATTCATAGCTCAATTCTGTACATTATTTACTTGGCATTGACTTCAACTTGTTTTCATGCTGTTTTCACACTTGGCCCTCTCACCAACATTTAGGCATCCACCATGCAGATATCTGCAACTGAACTGATCTTCCTAAGCTCCCATTATAGTCAGGAAAGACAAAGGCATTTTTAGGATGTGATTCATTTGACATAGCTTAGAAATTTGCTTTAAGATGAAAAGAAATGCTAGTCTCCGGGGAGCGTATTGACTAAATCTCAGCTAACTGCATGGAGGGTTTCAGTAGGCTGTAAGCACATACATTTGTGGTGGGAGTTGGGTACATCTATGTTTAGTGCTGTTAATAACTAGATTTCCTGGTTCCCATGAGCTGTGCATGATACTTGTCTGTCTTAACTTGATGATGCTGGAGCGTGTCAAGTAGTTCAGGATGGCAGCACTTAGGGAACTGAATCCTGTGCCCAGTCGGGTGGATCCTGCTCTTGTAGTCCTCAGGCTGACAAAGTCATATGTTAAAAGGCAGAAGGGTTTTTTTGTCTTATGCGGTAAGTGGAAAGCTTTGTACAGTTGTCCTTGTTACTCCTGCAATACACCTGCAAGGCCAAGAAATGCTATGATTGCTAGTTCAGAAATGAGGGAAGAGGTGCTGAGGAGGGTAAAGATACTCATCTGCATGGCATATGGAGCGTAAGGTGAGGTGACTAAGCAGTAGATGACTCCACTGCACCATGCAGAAATCACAGTTCAAATGCTGGAAGCAGCCATGCTTTTACAGAAGTTATGTTTTGCCTTCCCAAGCCAGCATGGAGATCTCAGCACTGCAGCATAGCTCTGCCTGAAGTCATGAAGGGAGCCTGGTGACACATGAAGCTGAGCCCAAACCTCCTCCTAATTAGCAAATAATGGTTAGAGCTGTTGTCCCCCCTGGGATGAGGATAAGGATGAACTTGGCTTTTGGCCTGCTGAGAGGAAGTTTAGGGGTTTATATTAAAAAAGGACTGGATAGTTTTGCAAAAATAGCAAACTAGGGAATAGTTAATGATTTTTTAATTGCATCTCTTGCTTTTAATATTAATAACCGATTAAAACGAATGGAGTATGAAATGCTGATGTTTGAAGTCAGCTTGAATGGATATTGTTGAACTGTGACTTTTTTTGTAGCTCTGTAACATTTCATTAGCTACTGGGAGGATAATACTTTTAACAGGAACATGTGAATTCTCGTGCACAGACATGCCCTGATGGGGGAGTGGGGATGGCAAGGAAGGGCAACAGGCATGAAATACAGAGTTAGTGGCTTTCCTGCATATTTTAGGGAAGGATGATGTGCTGGTTCCAGCAGCTGGTGAATTCAAGTATGTATTTAACATTGAAAGTCAAGCTCTGCTCTGTGTAGGGCTGGTCAGAGCTTGCAGGGATTTACCAGGTGTGTGCCCCAGAGCAAGGTATGTATTCCTGTGAAGTTTGTGACCATCCAAACTAAGATCATGTGCCACAGCACAATGTTTATCGTGAAAGCACTGTTTTTTTGCAGTGCTAGCCTGTTCCTCTCCTTCATCAACTGGAATAAGCAATGCTGAGGAAAAAGGCATATCCTTCCTTTGCCCAAAGCAGACATATGCTATATGTATAGATCTGAACTAGAGCTTCCTTGGATTACCAAGCCAAACCTGTAGTGGTATCCAAGGTGAGGGGATAGCACCTGAACATGAGCTGTCAGAGGGAAATTGGTGACTGTTCCATAGTTCCCTGATGTGCTGAAAGGCCTTAAGTTCTCTGTTGCTTTGTACTTGGTATGGTGCCTTTTCCCAGTTGGGAAAAGTGAATGGAAAAATGCTACCCAGTGCAGTGTATGTGAGGCCTGGCTCCAGGCCTGAAGAAGGAAAAGCAAGAGAAAGCAGGAACACACAGCAGTGGGAGGCTAGAAAATTGTAAATTAAAAATGGGTGAGGGACAGTCTTCATACACCCTTTCCATCTTTCTTTTAATTTCCTTGTCTGTTAAACTTCAGAGCAAAAGTTTAATCAGTTTATAATGACACTATGCAACAGTATAGCGTATATCCTCCATAATGTCTCTGTCACAGTAAAAAAAAAAGGATAACTTAGTGTGATTATTGCCCCTTTTATTAAGCAAATATTTTATCTGTGATTCCATTGGAGGTGAACTCACAGCACTGTTCCTGTTTGCCAGCTACTCTCACAGACTGCAAGGATTCACAAACAGTACTAGCTATGATTTTTATTATCACATCAGGGAAGAGCTTTCCTCATCAGTTAGCCAACTTTTGGACCTATGAAACTTTCAGTGTGAATCTGGCACTGTGATTCGTTTTCTTAAGTGCTGTGTGGATTGCAAAATAGGAATACTGATTTGGCTGTTCTTGTGTCATTCACATCTGTGAAATGGGAACCAAGGTAACGTCACAAAATGAAGATCCAAAATGCAGATACAATATTTAATTTTAAACTGATTGTGAAAAAAGCAACTACCTATCTGATGTAGAGTATCTTCACTGGTGACTTTCCATTGTCTAATGTCCCAACATATTGAACCAGAACTGAAAGTTAGATGCATTGAAGAGTACATTTGTAGACTCTGAGCCCAAACAACCATGTTTTTACTGTGCTTGAGCCCCAGGTTTCTTCCTATTCTACCCAGGTCCAAAGCCTTACTCTCTCACTGCCACTAGCTATTTTGTTGCTGCTGTTCACTCATGTGGATATTATTTATTGTCATTTGACAGAAACTAAAAATGCAATTCAGAAAATGCTTTCCCAAGAGTAATTTTGTTCCCAGCAAGACCTTTCTAGCTACACAGTAACATGAAAACATTAAATTGCCAGGAGAACTTTCTTAAAAATAAACTGCCCTGATGCTAAAATAAGCTTTAATTGATTGAGAATTGCACTGAGTCTGACAATCTGAACCATTTATTATTTTTCCTTTCAAGCTTCAGCTTCATGTGATTTAAAGTGACTGAATTACAGTTCCCACATACCTTCCTACCCACACTGCATGAAAAAAAACCCATGCACAAACTTCTTCGCTCCAGAGGAGCTGCTGAATACACCTGGAAGAAGATAAAAAAGCTGATTGAAAATGAAGTTTAAATAAAGGTGATGATGATGGGAATGTGCTGCAAAAAACCCCTATTCTGGCTAAATGCCATGCTGTGCTTCCCTGTCCTCAGAACAGATCTCTCCTGGGGATGTCTCTCCCTGTCAAAGGCATTTCCTTAATGTCTGCTTGTAGAGCACTGGATCCTGTAGGCCAGATGCTGTCACAGCTCCTTGCGTTGGAGGTTAATAATAGGCTGTGGATAAACTACCACTGTCTTCCCCATTTTAGGTTTTTAAGGAAAAAACCACAACCAAGTAGCTGTACTTGGCTATTTAAATAAATAACCTGTTGCAGGCTTACTAGCAAAAGGTCAACACCACCACCAAAGACTGCTGATAAATGTACAAAACTTTCTGGCTGATGGAAAGGAGGCTGTACTGGCAGTCTTATGCTATGGAGAAGTAAGCGCTGGAAAGATGTGGAATATAGTAGATGTCAGTGGGGTCAATTATGGGGTTTCTTCTTGGCAGTATGTTGTGGAGGATGGAAGTCTGGTCAGACATTCGTTAGAGGTAACTAGTGATACTTTTTAAAAGTAGGTCAGCTGTACTCATGGCATGTTTGGGTAAGCGAGCAGGGGAAACATGGATCTCTGCCGTCAGCCTGGAGAGTGTTTTTAGACTCATGCCAGTATAATGGGGCACATGGGTCATGGGGTAGCTGCAATTTCTCCAAGGGCTATGCCGTGCTCAGGTCAGAACAACTCCCAAGCTAGCCCCAAGCTTCAGTTGGGTTTAAGATCTCACTGTAAGTCTTTATCTGAATTATAGCCCTGGGCAATTCACTGTAGCCAAGAGCCAAACAAGGATTTTCATTTAACTCCCAGAATTTCAAGGGGAGGAAGATGCTTAAATACCCTTTTGGCTGTGGCCCTCAATCTCCATGCCCATGTCAGCACTGCCTGTGATAGTGCTGTGACGTTTATGTTCACAGAGCCAGCAAAGCTCAGACTGCTGGTAGAGGTTAGGGGTGATCCAGGCCCTGTCTACAGATGAGTTTTTTTGGTCTGGGTGGCTGGCTGTCCTCTTGGGACTCCCAGACTTGCTTGTCAGAAAAAAAGACTATAGTCACCTTGTGTTTGCATCCTAGTACATGTTTGCAAGCTGAGCAAGTTGCATGCTATCAAACATTACCTCTAAATCACAATTCCTGTTCTCTGTCAAAGGGGCTAACAAATCCCTCTCTCAACTTTCTTTCTTGCCTGCTTAAATTATAAATTGTCACGGCAAGAACTGGCTCTGCTAATGCCCAGCCACAGTGTCTAACAATGTTCTGTTCCAGGAGTGGTCTCTATTTGCTACCCTAATACAGATAAGCATGACCCAGGAATTCGTGACAAATCGCAGATCCAAAAGAAGGAATTTGAAAGGGTCACCAGTGTTATTAATAGCCATCTCTGTAACCACATGCAGGTCAGACCGGACACTGTGCAGAGCTTAAAAGCTGAATCCACGGTGTCACAGGAGGGGCAGAAAGATGTGCCTGGTCACAGTACTGTAGGGACAGAGATTTCTTTCTTTAGGGTTAGTTGTCCACATTTCCAGTGAGCACTTCCACAGTGCTGGAAGAGCAAAATAAAATATATTTCAGGAAGAGGGGGATTTCTGAAGACTGCAGAAGCCAAGTGAGTTGTTTTTTTGTTTATAATTTTTGTCATGGACTTAACTAAGCATGGACTATTTAAAAAATCATTACGTGTCTGAAAATATATTGGCTTTGCCTGGAAGAGTAACTCGGGTAAACAGGTGGAGTACCCAAGACAACACTTGCTGCCTACAGTGTGTAGTTAGTAGTTTAATTAGTGCTGTAGCAGGACATAATGAAGAATGGTTTGAAAGCTGAATGTCTGGACTGCTTGAAAGTTCATGTGAATTGAAGCTGATAGTTAATTCAAGAGGAATATACTTCATTCCTCTGAATGCAAAATCAATGCAGAACTATGGCAAAAAGGCAAAGGTAACTTTCCTAAATAATTTTCTATAATAGGTCACTTCCACATCTTGATTATAAGCAAAGTGTAAAACTTTAGAGGTGCTTAATTAGCTGATTATTGAGGAATATTTTGTTTTTCATATTTACCCCTATCTAATTAGTACTACTCACTGACACAGCAAAACCTATTCCAAGATCATATTTGTTGTCTCTGTGAATTAAATCTAACCTTATGTGCCATATTATAGTTTTTTTAATATCTCAGATTAACATTTTCATTTTTCCTGTAAAAATATATTGTTAAAATAGTGAAATAATTATTAAATGGGTTTTTCAGCATTAGCTAATGTGTGATCCTTATTCTGACCATGGGAAATATTTGTTCACTGTAGTGTTAATGCTAGAATATTTTCAGTGAAAAGAAGTATCAAAACTTTCAACTGCCATTGAACTTTTGAAGTGAGTGCCGCTGACTCCAGCACTTTCTGGGCTTTCACTAGAAGGTTTTAAGTGTGGTTTTGATGAACTAGGTGGGAGTTATGACTTGCTTTGCTTAGAGGCAGGATCATGTTCCTATTCTAAGAGCAAGTGTTGACCATGGAAACTCTTTGACCCCTCCATGGTTCTGCTAACATCTCAGTCCTGTTGATTTGGTGCTAAATCCAGGGCTCCCATGCAGTGCTCCAGGATCAACCTAATGCTTCTAACAGATGATTCCTGTAAAAGCAATTTGGTCCATTTTCCTTTTCCCTGCAGAAAAACTGAGCTTCCATCTTTCTCAATTATTTGCAGGGTTGTTGTGAGCCTGTACAGGATCATAATAATCACGCTAAACTTCCTGTATTTTCTAGCAATCTGGAAATGCCACTGGGAAAGGAAGGCTGTCCCTAGCATTGAGTCCAGCTTAGTTTTGAACTTTACTATATGTTTTAGCAAGCCCTGCTATAAGGAACTGTTAATAGCAAATGTACAGCACTATAGCCATGGCAGCCGCTACATTAGAGCTTCCTGCCAGAGAGAGGAAGACCTCATTCCTTTTCCAACAGAGAAGGTGTCAGCCGTGTAAAAAAAGGGTATTTTAAGCACTGGGTCATTTCTCCCCTGGTGCCTATGTGACCCATAATTGGAAGGAAACTGGTCATGATTCAGTAGATGATGTAGTGTATATTCAGTGCAGAGACCATATGTTATCTTCAGGGCACTTCTTCCAATTCAGGCAGCTCCACGGGTAGGAGGTCTGGTGCCAAAGTAGCCATTGTCATCTCCTCGTGGCTTAGCCCAGCTCAGGAAGCAATAAATATTTACATCTTAGCTGAATCCTTTCAGCTTCCTTCAATATCCCAGTTTAAGACATATGGATTTGTGGCAGTGATGGGGAACTAGACATTGTGTTAAGCAATAGATTATGCTGATAAATTAATGTTTTATATCTGCAAAAGAATTAATATTGATGGCGTATGTTTATGAGTTTCATATTCAGCAGAACCTTCCAGGCATATACCTATGTGCCAGTGCTTTGCAAAATCAAGGATCTAGCAGCTGACACAAGCATTGTAGAAACTTTAAATAGACTTGATTTAATTTTACTTTAGGAGAAAAAATGAGTTGTAAAAAGTGTTCTACTAAAACCTTTTACAGCCCATACTATTCTGCTATGCTGCGTGTGAAGTTCTTTAATCTGCATAACAGTCATGAAGAGGAATGGAGAGTGGCTGAGCAGGCAGCGAGAGAAAAAATGCTAAAGGGAACATGAAACATGTTTTGCTTTACTCTGACCCTGTACAATACTGTGAGTTTAACATGTTCAGTTATGTATACCGTGATTTAGACAACCAACAGACAGATCCTGCTATCCGAGACACTAAATGCCCTTGCTTTCAGCTGAAATTAGAGTGCATAATCAGTCAAACACTGATTCAAATGACAGGTTCAGTGAAAGGTACTTAAGGAAATTCCCAATCAGACCTACCCATCAGAAGTGAATTTCTCTTTTTCATTTGCATTAAAAAATGAACTGCAGCTTAGAAATAAGGGCTGCATATTGTCCTTTCAGCAGAGAGAGAGATGTGCTTGTTCCCTGCACAACAGAAGTAGAGCCTGACTCCTACCAGGTTTTGTCCTTTTGCTAATTCAGCTTTCCTTGTGTGGAGCGTCAGAAACATGAACTTGGTGGTTAGCCAGGGTTTCTTTGTCTTTGAGATTCAATGTTAACTTTTTTTTTTTTTTAAGTTCAGTTCTGCTTCATTTGGACTTAAGAGCAAATGATGAACTCCCATTGGAGGGTAACATTGGAGCATGTTCATGTTTGTGTTAGAGGGCTCAGACTCTCACTGCTGAGGCTGGAGGAGTTTCTTCTGATAGATTGTCTCTGATGATATTTAGCAAGCAGCTCACATACAACAAATAAAGGCCAGCAACATGTAAGACTGACTGCTTCTGGCAGCTTCAGTTTATGATAGGCTATGAGCGGTTCCATTTTGCCACTTTTGCTTTAGCCTCTGAAGTCTATCCTTCAAGAAATGACATAGGAATACCCTTTCTGAGCTTGTGCATATCATGTGGCTTATCCATCTCTCTCTCGCCATCTCATAAGAGGTATTTTGAGTAGCTGTTACTAGTTAAGTGATACTTGATCCTCTGGTGGCGGAAGAGATCTTATTTACTGGGTTCCTGTGCTCTGGAATGATGCTGACTGGAGTATAGTGTGATGTGGTCTAGACTTGCTGTATGTTACCAGTGCTATTGTAGCTACTTTCCCGTTGCAGAGTCAATGCCTATGTGACTAGCAGTCAGTACTGTACACAGCACCTGAGGCCCAGTCATGCCCAGCAAGTCTGTGTTTGCAACACAACTTACTGTAATGTCCTTTCCCCCAAGCCCTTCTCAAACTCTGGAGGGGCTCTTTTTGTGCCTGTTGCTTGCTTAAGTGCAGGGTGTAAAATCATTAAAAAAATTTCATTTGTTCTCTGCAGAGGCCTGATGCTTTCAAGGAGGCCTGTAGTTGACATGTCAAACTCTCAAAGGGGCCTTGGGAATGAGTGCTGGGATTGCCCATTCAGCCCTTCTACATGCACTATATGACTGTTTTCACTCACAACAAATATTGTGGGCAACCTTGAGCACCCTTTGAAAATTTGTCGATAGACATTCTATTTCCTTATGCTTGCACAGAGCTGCTCTGCTTCCAGTTCTGCAGTGTTATTGTAGTACTGGGCTGAAGGCAGCAAACAGATTTCTTTTACATGTGACATCAGGAAGGGTGTCTGCACAAGATCTGGCACAGAAAACCCTTTCCACTTATAATACAGATCTTTGTACTTTGCTTTTTGCTTTAGGTTTGCAGCTCTCCTGCACATAGGCCTCTTAGGTGCTGTATCTTCTGGCCAGCTCTGACACAGCAGAGAAGGATGAGAGGACACAGAAAGTCAAAGACTGACTGAGAGTACATGGTACTTCTGGGCTGTTTACTGCAGCTCAGGCTGACCATCAGTCCAGGAGAAAGAAAGGCTGCTAGGCTCTTGAGTTTGGTGCACTACAGCACAGATATCTCAAGAAAAAAAAATCACATTCAATGGAGGGGAATAGAAGAAGAAAGGCTGAAAGTGTATTCATCAAAACCCAGTGATATTGAAATCTGCAAAACTGGCATCACACCCATAAAAAGTTATAAGAAGCCAGTTCTACTCTCTGATACTTTGCCGCTATTGTAAAATAACTCTTGGAGCACCTGACACAAGTTTCTCAGACAGGATTTTCAAAACTATCTGTAAAAATCCAACAAATCAAAGCATTAATTACTTTTTCCTTCACATCTGCCCTTACTGGCCTTAACTCTCAGCTTCTCCATACAAATCTGCCTGTCTAGTATCTTGTGGGGTCCCAGCCTGGGATTTCTGATGGCCATACTGCTTTTCCTGTTACTGAGAAGGGTATGCTGTTAGATCCATCTAAATGGTACAGTTCCTATATGGAAACATTCTTGTATTATTTGGGCGTACATGAACCGATCGTTAAAAGAAGCATATTTGGCCCTAGAGCTGATGACTTTGACAAGAGGGAATCCAACTGCTTTTGCTATTTAATTTGCAGTCCCCTGGTATGTGTATTATTCCCAGTACAGTACAAATGAGTGCATCCAACTCGGTTATTTTTCCAACCAAAAGATTGCTTTTTTTTCCCCTGGTTCAGGAAGACCCCGGACCACAAAATGGTAGGAAACTGTTTCCAAGGAAGTATCATTATGTCCTTGCCCTCTTCTTCTATCTTTCCCTGTGTATCCATCTCTTGCCACTGCCAGGGACAAGGCACCGGACTGGATAACCTTTGATCTGACAGGGGATCACCACTCTTTTTATATGCACAGGTGACAATTGAAGCATTTAGCAGGGTTCACAAATGCAAGTGTGGGAGCTTTGGAAGGCACTGAAGAAGGAGGTATCAGAGGCTACATCCCTACACCTTCTCTGCAAAGTCAAGGGTGTTTAAAGGTGCTGGTCTCCTCTGGGGGTTCCTGCCTGCAGGAGTTCAGAGTGACCAAGTTCCTGTCTGTAACACTTTTGTTACTGTTGTTGCTTAAAATCAGGTAAGGCAAAGCCTGCCTTAGCCCTTGATTGACTTGCCTAAATTGCCATAGGCCATGCTGAGAACTAGCCCTGGCTTCAGGAACTGAGTTGAAAGGGTTGCACAAAGTTACCTTTGGCCCTTCTTCCCATGCAGCACCAATTACAGCTGAGGTAAAGTGCAGAAACAGTCCTGGTTTGCTGCTTTGCACAGCTGGGTTGCTGGCACACTATAACATTTTGCATACGCTGATTTAACTGTTGGAAAATTTATTCACACAAAAATCTTCCCATTCTCTTAGACAAAGGATTTTTTGTTGTCAAAATTCTTTTCCCATCTGTTATTGGGGCAAACCAACCTCCTAGCCAGGATGTTTTATTCATGGATAAATCTTTTATTGGAACTTGTTTTAAGAATCTAAGGGTTGGAGGCAGATTTTCTTCCCAGTGAAATCAACAACAAAACTCCCATTAATTTCCCTGTGAGCAGAATTGAGCCTCTCCTGACAATGGGGAGATTTTTAGAAGAGTTATGATGGCCGTGGACAAGGTCTTGTCACTTTGCCCTTTCAAAAAAGAACTGTTTCTGGTGGAGGAACAATCAGAATATTTGTCTCTTTAAATGAATGGTTCTTAGAGCTTGCACTGAGAGGCAGTCTCCCTCTCTGCGGCTGTGAGGCTACTCAGAGCGTCCAATAAATCAGCATGCAGGAACTGAGAGCTCTGTCCTTGAAGAGATGCACAGTGACCTTGCTTACGCTTACTCTAGAGGAATAACCAGGGGAAATATAGGAGCCCAAATAGTGAGCGGTGTGTGACTAAAGGCACTGCATTCTGCATGCAAATGCCACAGTATCGAAGGCACGGTACAGACGGCACGCTGCTACACAAAATGCAGCTTTCTTGCTAGCCTGACCAGATTGCTGCTGTTGTTTTTTGCAGGGGGCTGAATGAAATCCTCATGATTGTTACATGCTTGTTCAATAATAGCACACCCAGTCACGTCTCCTTGCAAGCACATTTCATTGGAATCACTGAGCAGAAGCAAAGAAGAGCTGACGACTATGTGTTTCCAACGCGGGTTGCCGAAGCCCTGTGTTTGCCATTGGCTGCAGTTTTCTGGTTTATTTGCAGCTTCCCCCATCTGGAATATGAAAATGGGATTGAAGTAGATAATTGCTAGCAGCGGGTTTTCAAGAGAGGCTTAGAGGGAACAGAATGCCTCTTGCACAGCACAGGCTGCCTGTGCTGAAAGAGCTCTGAGAGATGATTTTAGATGTTACCCACGTCTGAATCTCCTGGAAACTTTACCATGGAAGCGAGCAATTGCGCACAATCCTGGAGCTAACATCCAAAAGGGGCAAGGAAAGGGCAGCAGGGCCAAACAATGGGATACCTTGTCCTTGGATTGCTCACAGAAAAGCCAGAAAGTGTTCTCCTCTGCTTCCCAGCAAAAAGTGCATGAGGGTGACAATGAACTGAATTTTACCCAGCGGAGCTTCAGTGGCTTTTTAAGAAGGATGGGATACACTGACCCTTCATCAAGCAGGGATTTGCTTGGAAACAGAACTTTGTTCTTCATATTCATCTGCGCCTTTGCTGTGGTCACCTTGCTGCAGCAGATCCTCTATGGGAGAAACTATCTCAAAAGGTAAGGGGGGATTTGAGGGAATAGGAAAAGTTGTCTGATCGGACTGAATGGAGACAGAGACCCAGCCATACCATTATAACGGTTCAAACCACTTCTTGGTGTTGTGCTGACAATATTAATATCTTGTCAATCCGGGAAGGTGCATCCAGCATCTGTAGTGTCTGCTAGATTATTAATGAAGGAGACTGTTAGGCAGAATATAATGATTTGTGTGTTTCTTAGATTGTGTTTCAGTCCTCAGCTGTTGTAAAAATCTAGGTCTTACTTAAGCTAGACTGACTTGTACCACCTGAGTATTTGCCCCTGATCAGACCCTGCCATATAGATGTTTCACTCTATGTAAAGTTCAAGCTGAAATGGCTTGAGAGGTTCAAGTAAGGTAGCATGCTCATTGCCTAAACTTTAATGTCTTTAGAAACAAACATGCGTATGCAATTCCTAAAATCAAAGTGGCAACATTAGTGTTCCAAATAACAGAGAGAGGACTTTATTTTTTCACTGCTGTATTCTCATGAGTTACTTGCTGAGACTGCTTTGTTGTAGAGCACATCAGTCTGATCTGAAAACAGTACTGATCTTTTCACAGCAAACACCAGTGGGGATCTTCAAGTGTTTAACCTTGACCCATGCAGAGTTTATTTTACTTAAATCTAGTTTGAGGCATTATGGCTTGTACAATTTTGTAAAGGGGAATGTTTCTCTTACATGGTTTGAGGTAAGTGGGTTTCAGTAGTATAGCCAGCTGCTGTGGAATTTTTTACTGGAATTTAGCTGCATTTTGCTGGAAGAGATCAACGGTGTGGTTCTTGCCTGGTTTGCAACTCATATAGTTGTTTGCCTTGTGCCAAGAGCAAGCAAACCGCTGACAAATCAGCAAATATTTCTTGCTGGGGGGGAGAGCGGAGAAACAGCAAGCGTGATATTAATATGTATAGACAGAAGCATTGTAGTTTATCCACAGAGCAATTTGTGTGCCTTGCTTAGCAGTAAGGCCTTGGGTGGGGGGCTCTTCTCTGCTTTTGGGCACCTCACTTCCAGAAAGATGTGACTCAGTTGGAAGGAGCCAAAGGAAAGTGGCAAGAATGAGCAGAGGTGTAGAAATGTGTTTGTTTGTCTTGGAGAAAATTGAGGGGAGATATGATATCTGTCTTGAAATACCCAAACTATTTCTACCAAGAGGAAGGTAATAAACACTTCTCTGTGAGGACTCATGACATGACAAGTAGTCATGAACTTAAGTTGCAGCAGGGAAGATTCGGATTTACCCATGAAGGGAAACTTTTAAAGAAAAAGGCTACCTGAGGAGGTATAAAATCTTCATCTTTGGGGCTTCAGGAACCTGTTAGGTTGACAAGGGTAGTGGCAAGCTGTTGAGAAGATGACTTTATGACCAGTTGAGGTCTCATCTTGGCTTATTTTCTCAGTTTTTTCCATTTGTCCTGGAGGCCTTGCAGACCTACCAATACATGCTTTTCTAAGTCAAAATGACTGCAACAGGATTAGAGCAATGAAAAATAAATCCCAAGTATATATTGAAGTGAAAAATGGCAAGGTAAAGATAAAATGATGAGAAGATGCAACTAATACTCTTCCAGTGAGTGATCTCTGTGGCCAGTCTCTGTCCTGCCTCGTGCCCTGGGACCCTCGCCAGTCATCAGCGGGCCTCAGGGAATGAGAAAAGGGTGATGTCCAGTTCCCAGCCTTGCTAGGAGATAGTCTGGTTCTGAGCACTCTGCCATCAATGGGGCTCAAGCAGGGACATGTGCATACAAATTGTCACTTTGACTGGAAAACACTGTTTATTTAATCTTTTTTTATTCCAGCTTGTAATGATTTGTTTCTTTTCCTTTTTTTATCACGTGAAAGAGTCTCAAAGAGGGTCTTTCCCCCCACCTCAGTGCAAGGGAAAAGCACTTTGGCTCCTTTCTGCTGGGAAGTGGTAGTTCCCATCTTTCAAGGAAATGAAAATGCAGGATGTGGCAGTCTCAGGCTGTCAGTTATTAATGACAGAAAGGTGACTTACACAGCAGCCTATATTGTTAGCATAATGTTATAATGAAGCTACTTTTTCACTTTTTCTTTCCCTCTCTCAGTCTCATGCCCTGCAGTACATTATGATGACCATTCGCAGGCAGTTTGATTGCCAGTCCACTTTGTGCAGGGGTAGCTGTAACCTCTACTTACTCTTTTCTTTCACAAACCTCCGGTGTTAAGTTCCCTGTTAGAAGCTGATACTGGCTGTGAAGTTCCTTGGACATGTTATAGCTTGTACCTCCAGGGACCACGGTGGAGCTGGTGGTTTTGGAGAGCATCCTTGCAGAGGGGAAGTGGGATATTTATAGCTTTGGTGCTGCTTGCCAAGCTTGAGTCTGGGGATGCTGCCTAAACCTAAAGCCATTTACTCACTAGGATTCAACATGCTGCTTGTTTTATGATAGCCTTTGCTTGACTCCCAACATCTGCAACAATAACAGGCCTCTGGGCCTCTTCCCAAGGCAGCGGGAAGAAATTCCCTAGCGTATTTAGAGAAACCTGAAAATTGCCCTTAAGTACTATTCCAGTAAATGTACAGTGCTTTTAAGCCTAAATATAACACAGGGCTAGCTTGTTTCTTTGCAAGGAGATGGTGGATATGGGTAAAGGCCAGCAAGGCAGGGAGAATCTGACTGAAAACAAGCAGCTTGGGCACAACACAGGGGACAGCATAGACTAGGGACTGGTCCCAGTAAGTGTTGTGGACCAAGGTACCCTTTCCTGGGAGAAAGATGGAAAAGTTAGCTGGATGACTGTAAGCTGTGCCATACCACCTGCCCTTACAAGCAGGGAATGGGCTGGGTTTATTGCCATAAAAACCCACCTGAAGCTCCCCATGGAGGGTGCCATGGAGGCTCGTGGTCGTGAATTTTTCCACAGCTATGGTCCCAAAGGCTGGCTGTGGGGATGGCAGGACTGCAGGCAGGAGAGGATGCTCCAGGAAAGAAACTCTGCTCAGGAAATTTGACAAGGGATCCAACCTCTGGTCAAGTCCTCTCTTTCCCCTTAATGAGATATTAATGAGCTCCTGGCACTACTGGAAGAAGGGGAGAATGTAGAGATTGAATTTCTAGGTATTCACACGTTTTTCACCCACCATATAATGTTCTCTGCTCCTTCCCCTGCTGTTTTGTACCATGTCACTGGAAAGCAGAATCCTGCCCACCTTTTTTTCACTTTTTCAGTTTTCCTCCAAGTGGGATGGATGTGGGTGCTCTCAGCAAGGCCAGTGCTTTATCCCCATAGTAGCAGCTAAAGCCCTAATGAGAGAGTTAAACTGCAAGCTGGAGAATGACATCGGGAAGCTCTGGTCTCTGTAGCTCCTGATCCTGAGTAAAAAGGATGATGAAATGAGATATAATTAAGGGACTTTAATACAGATCTCTGGGGTAATTATTTTTATTTTAGGATTAATGTGATGATTAAAAATCCACTGCATTGATCTGCTAAAGTAGGTTAAATGCTGTGGACTTCTGCTTAAATCCAGAGCTGCCGCTTGCTTTTGTATTGACTCATCTTTCCAATGCTCAGCTTTCAGCTGAATTTTCTTTTGAATCAGATGCTCAGCTAAGGGCTGGCCTTTTTTTTTGTGAGCTCTTGTTTGGCCAGCAGGGAATAATCCTGGATTACATCAGGAAACTGCCACTACAGTAAAAAATGTTGATATGGTCCCTGTCTTCATCTCCCAACCTGTAGCATACGATTGATCAATAGGACGGTCCTTTAGTCAGAGCAATACTTTGCTATATTCCGATATTCTCTTGGCAGAGAATTGACTAAATACTGTTTTTTTAACAACCTGACTTCTGCACAGGGTGAGAGTCAGCTGAAGAAGGGAATTTGCCCCTTTGAAACTATTTTTTTTTTTCAGCCAAGTGAGGAGAATGCATTTTCAAAGCTATTAAAGACTAAAAAAAGATTACCCTGGGGTCTGTGAGAAGGGGGACGTACAATAACTCAAAGAATCACACAGCAAGAAACAGCAAACCTTCCCATGCAGACAGTCTGCATTATTTGAAAGCTTTACATCTCCTAAATGAGAATAAAACATCACTCTTATGTGTGTACCCTATAATTAATATCAGACTCTCATAACTTGAGGTTATATCACCATCTTGGTATTTCTGAAGCAGCTTTTATTCAACAGTGGCAAATCAATCCCCAGAAATATTTACCTCTTTCCTTACCCATATAAGAAAGATGGCTTATGATAATTTTTTACACAGTATGGGAAAATATGGAATAAACCCACAGAAAATAAACCTGGACTACACCTTGAGAGATCATTTAGTCTGTACTGTGCTATAAGGCAAGGTCAGATCTTCCTTATACCAGCAACAGCAGTAGTTGCAATGTGGACATGGGGGCTGCATGTGGCCTGAGTTGTATTTTTTCCTAAGCTGGGGTCTTGAGGAACTGCAGCTAACTCATGTCAGTTGAGAGCTCCTGCCCCACACCTGGCATGTGCTCCTCTGCCCTGTTCGTAACACCCTGTGAAGATGTTAACTGTAACCTAAGACCATCTATTCCAGTGCATAAAGTCTCTTTCCATTTTAATATTTTTCCCAAGAGATGTAAGCTGAAGGTCACCTAATGAGTCATCTCTCTGTGCCCCCTCTGTTTCTAACCAGAGTGAAATATTATCCCAGTGAAATGCTATGCGACCTGTCATTCACCTTGCTGAATCCCTCATGGCACTACCGAACAGGTTTTGGTTTTGGTCTGTTTTCTTCAGGGAAGAGCACTGGAAAGTTCAGGAGACAGCAACGTCTTGAAGCTATATACACCAATATGTGTATGTATGGGATATGGCCACAACCTTAAAGTGACCAAATCTAGTCTAGCATAGCAGGAGAAGCTGAGACTCCAGCCATGCTTTTCTTACTACAGGGTATTCCCAAGGGGATTGGGACTGGGGTGCTGGCACCCCCATCGTGCCTAACTAACCTTGCAAAGACAAGGAGCTGAATTAGTTCCCCAAGAGGTCAGAGAAGCACTGCAGCCTGTGCTGGGAGAGAGCTCAGGGGAGAGACGGCAATGGGATGGAGGGGGCAAAATGAACAGGGAGCTGACAGATTAACTCAGCTGCCTGCAAAGTCATCCCCCGCTGGTCATTCCATTCCCTTTCTCATTGCTGCTGTTGGTTGCTTTACATAATGCTCCTGTCTCCCCACATAAAAGGAGAGATATCACAAGTACATGGCATATGAATTAATGCCCTGTAAGAACTGGCAAACAACCACAGCTCTATCACAGGCTGCAACAGAGACTTTTATTGTGAAAGGTGTCCCGAAGCCAAAATCTTACCTTCTGCTACTTGGAGTTCTTTTCTCACTCATAGTTTTAATTTACTTTTAAAGAAAAGCATCAAATGGCTGAAGATTTAGTACCAGAGCATGAGGGTATGTTATTTCCTCTCTTGTGCTCCCTGACCGTACTCTCTATGGCTCTGATGCAGAAAACAGGCAGGATTTGAATCCCTGCTCCCTCTAGACTTGCTTTATTTCTAGTATTGTTGTGGCACCTCTGCTGTTAAGATGGCAAAACCGCTGATCTAGTCTGTGAGTTGCCAGTTCTTCTCCGTTCCCCAGATGACAGTAAATTAAGGTAATGAAAGTCAGTTATTTCAGTATGTTACATGTGCAAATTGCATTATCCTGAGTGTTTCATTCCCTGGTGTGTTGTATCACAGTCCTTCCTGAGCTCAAACCATGGGCGATGTGGGTCACTAACAGAGTGACCTACAGACACTTTGCCCCTTTTGCTGTGGCTGTGGCCACCTGGCAATCCCTAAATCAGTTCTCACAAGCCCACCCTGCACAGGAGAGGTTGGTTTGCTTAGGGTTTGAATCATGCTGAGCTGTAGCAGCTCTGCAGAAGCTTCTTGCCCTGAAGTAGTGAACCATAGGTGTCCTGTTTACCAGCCAAAAGGTGGTCATCATCCTCACTGATTAATTCAATGCCAGTTAAATCCTAATTCTAATTCACATAATACACTGTAGCTGCTTCCTTCAGTCTAACTTGGTTGTGTGGGGATCTAGGCCTACTTCTGTCCATGCAAACAGCTCTTTTTGAGTATTTGGCTGAATATATAGGCTAACTCTGCTTTCTGCACTTTCCACAGATCTGTTGCCTCTGTATGACAAAGTAATGGTTGAGTTTTGCCAATGCCCAGCATTCAGCACCTGTGAATCAAAGCCCTTTCATCCAAAGTGGTTTAAACCCTATGACATTTCTTTCAAAGACATCTCTGCTATAACCTGCCATGAACTTGTTTTATGTCATTTTGAAAAAAATAGCTGCTTGCTCTCTATGTGTATGGGGAGGTACAAAGTTCAATCTTATCTACATTTGTAGAAAGCCAAACCCAGAAGCCAGCCCTCCGGCTTTGAGTTGTGCTACACCTGTGGTCCCCACAGCCCCAGCTATGAGCAATCACATCCTTGACTGCTGACCTCCATGGCTAGTGTTGCAGACCTCCTGGTAACTCAGTCCTTTATTTCTGACCTGATCAGAGTTTCCTGATCATTCTTACACTCACTGGATTTGGTTCAGACATAATCGCTGTGCAAAGCTTTGTATTTTCTTATTTTTGCTCTGCCTCATTCTTACCCTTGATTGCTTTTTCATTTCATTTCTCATTTTTTAATTCAAGTGTATTCATTGCTCAGCAGTCCGTGCCTCCCTCAGGCAGATTGTGGACTTAACCTCTCATTTCTTTGAGGTGTCCTTGCCCTCCGTTGCTTGCATCCATTTTGCTTTTTCATCAGCCCCGCAGATAGTCACTGTCCTTCCATGACCTCTTTATTTAGTTAGTTTTATGATTTAGTCCTCATGATAAAAACCTTAAAAGCAATTTCTGTCACTGGTAGTTTCATGGCACTTTCCATAAGAGCAAATACAGCCAAAGCTAGGCTTTTCACAGTCCTAGCTGAAAATCTTGGGCATTCAACAGTTTGGAGGCCTTGTGCAAATGGTAGGAGGAGAGGGTGCCATCCACTTCTGTGCATAGAGAGGTGGAATATTGCCTCCTCCTGTGGCTGATACGGAGTACAGACACATTGAGTCTAAATGGCATTTTGCTCATCATCTTCAGCATGAGTCCTCAGTGCAAATGGGGGTCTGTGGGTATGTTTACACTGAAGAATATAGTACAGTGCAGGGACACTTGACCTGGTGCTAAATATGTTAGTTTTGGAAACACGAGATGCAAAACAATTAGCTCAGTCAGATCTCTAATGCTGTAGTGAGATTGTTTCTGGTATCCATGCTGCATCAGGTATCTTTGCAGTGAGCTACCATCTCAAATGTCAGAATTTTCTGGTATCTTAAAATATCTGGGATTTTCTGTGAGTCTCTGTGCTTGGGGCTTGATTGCCCTTTTTTCTTGAAAAGAAAACAACCTGCCTCACTGTCAGGTCATTCTGTTGTGGGTTTTTTGTTGCCCCTAATTATTACAAAGAATAATTTTTTAATTATGAATAATTATTACAAATAGAATTGACACAGGTTATCTATTAGTCCTTCGATGTTTATCTTTCAGGCACAGATGAGAAAAGGAAAGATTGCACTGTTTTGAAAGGTGTCCTTCAATGTCCTTGATCTCCTAGTCAACACTTTGTCCTGTTTAAGCAAGACTAGTTGAATCTTGATGTTGAGTCTATTTTATCGTTCTTAGGAAGTGATTTTATATCAGGTTCTTCAGAGGTTGCATGTAAATATCTGATGCAAGGTTTAACCAAAATGTGAAATGTGCTACATGAAACAAACCCTTTTTCTGTGTAATAGTGGTTATAATCCAGAAGCTTCCCACCTATGTTTCCAGTTTTGCTCTTTGTGCTAGTCAAAATATACTCCTCCACCACTTTATTACTACCATTTCCCTCTAATACGTACAGCCAAGCTTCTCCCTGGTATAATACTGTATGGCCAAGCGTGTGGTGTGACCAGATGTGCCCCTTTCCCACATCCTCCATCCCTATTTTTCTTTTCATGGGACCCATATTATTCCATTTCTTCCATTTGCTGTGAGTATACCATTCCTGCTCTCCCACATATTTTCATGCATTTTCAAAACCTTTTCTAATGGTCTTTTCCCAACAAGATAGCAAGCAATCAGCTCAGCAGTTACCCAGTATCAGTCAACTTGCAAAGCCGTAGGTCACTGAGACAAAGACTGCTCTCTATTAATGCAGTGAGCAGAAGTATGTATGTGTATGTATCCAGACTAAATTTTGCATTTTGCTAATTTTACTGGAGAAATAAGTATTTTTCTAAACTGGACTGGTCAGATTCACCTCTGCTTCCACTGAATGCAAATGTGAGTTTTATTATGGACTCACATAAGAAGGGGAGCATCCTGCTCAAGTACATGAGTTGGCCCCAGAAATGTTTTATTTCTTTGTTCTGTGCCTGATAGGGTTATGCCCATGGATTCTCTACTGAAAGAGGCCAATGCACATGGTATTTTTCTGGCATTATAGCACAGGTGAATTGGTCCTGGACTGTTACAAGCAGATTTTACATTTCTTTCTTTCATCTGTGCTGTGTCTTTCTAGATTGCTGGCCTTGAATATTTATTTCAAAATGGATTGGAGTGTTTGAAGTGATATAAAACTATTCAAGTAAGCATTTGCCTTTCTCTTGTCATCTAACTTCACTGTCTTCAGGGACTGAATGTGGCCCTTTTGTCAGGAAAGGGGAGTTTTTGGACACAGAGGCTAGTCTGCCTGGACTCTGCTGGGTTGGGCTTGATCTCAGCATCTCATTGTTACTTAGTGGATGCTTTACTCCTTTTTCAAGTGCAGTGGAAATAAACTTGCTGTTTCTGGCCTGTGTGAAAAAAAATGGATCCTTGTTTTTTTCTCCAAAACTCCTCTTATTGTTACCTCTGTTGGCTGCTATGCTTGTCTTTGCTTGTGCACCAGCCTATCACATTGGAGACTCCTGATTTTCCCCTTTCTTACCCAACCTCCTCCTACTCTCTCGTCCATTTTAGTGAGTGTTTTCAGTCACTCTCATCTGCAGGTCATTCATGCATACCACTGTTTTCGTTTTATTTTCCATACACCCTGTGGTCATAGTGAGTCATAGTTTCTTTATTTTGCAGAAAGAAGGAACTGGATCTTCAACAAGATTAGCCATCTGACTTTCCAATACCTCTGTAACATCCCTGTTAGAAGGCTAGGGGCATCAATTTACATTTTCAAAGAGAGTAGCATGATCATTTAACACTGAAGTCTTCAGTTCCTCCTCTCAAGGGCACAAGAATTATGAAATGGGGAAACAGAGTTACAGTGAAAGTAAGTGATTTTCCACTGACTTTAGGGAGCGTATACATGGCCTGGACTGTCTGTTTGTCCGGGCAGGGACTGTATATAGCTTCTGAGTTTGGGTAGTATGTAACAGTGTAGTGCAGCACATGACCAGGCCTGTAGAAATATGATTATAAAATTATTAATGATGTATATGGAATTAATGTATATACTATTAACTTATAACTTAAACAGGAGCTGGAGTCAGAAAGGTGGGCTTGCTGTCACCTCCAATGGCCTCTTTGCTAGGGAGAATGCATATAGAGAAGGAATATGATAACTGCTAGAAAGAAAGAGCAGGAAAGGTGAAAACAAATAAGAGAGGGAGCTCAGAAAGAAAATGAAGTAATTTGTCTTGCTCTTGGGGACATTCATGTCTCCCTTTCACCCCTTCAAAGAAGCAGTCTGTAGACTCCTCCGCTTCCCCTTGCTTGACCATCTGTGGTAGGCCAGCAAGCTGAGTCAGATTTTGGCTTAGATTCACCAATATAAAATTACATTGGTTTCTGCTTGGTTTTGCTTGCTTTTTGGTTTAGTCTGCCTCTAGTACGTGCAGGATGGGAGTAGTGGTAGCTGTCACCTTGAAAGATGAGTGGAAATTGCCTGCTGGCTGGCATTAAACGAGATGAGCTGGTTGTTTTGGGGAAATGGGTTGGCACTGGAGTGGCAGGTGCTTTTCCATGCCCTCTCCTCGCACCACCTGCGTGATGCCCCTGTTGCTGTTCAGTCCTCGTTACCCATAGGTGCTGATCACTGTGTTGCTCAGCCACTTGCACCTAACTGCTCTTATGCCTTGAAAGCATGTGGGTCTCTCCTGGATAAATTCTGCTGCATACATGGTCACAGCCTGCTCTGTGGCTAGAGCCCAGACAGGACCTCCAGCTGTGCTTAAAGTCTTTTGAGTCTTCTCCATTTATTATCTGTAGCATAGCTCCCTTTTAAAAGCCTTCCTGTCCGAGCTAAATTTTCACCTTGCCTTCATGCTTTAGAAAGGCAATGAGACAGCCCTGAGGTGGGACCCCAGTGTGATGGCAGCATGTATACGAAGCTTCTTGCTGCAATCTATCCACTTGTTCATTCTTGCCTTATAGTCCAAAACCTCATAATTGTTTGACATCCTCTGCTATTAAAACCTCTGCTTGTGCAGGAATTGTTTCTTGTTTGGATTGCGGCAACAGGCTTTTTGCTTTGCTTCCTGCTGCTTCTTGACAGCTGGTCTTGACAAGCCCTTCAGAATTACTGCTGCTTTGTTAATTTTCTGGTTTTTTTCACTCCCTCCTGCTATTCTTACATTACGCCAGTGTTTATTTGACCACATACTGATTCAACATTTACAGTTACCAATTAGGATCAAAATATTGCTTTGACATTTACCTGAAACTCAAGGTCTTTATTGCTAAGACATTCAACTTAATGGAGTTTCTCTAATGCAAGGCACAACACTGCTCATAGTCTTATTTGTATAGGGGTAAGTCCTGTGATTAATTATGTCCATAAAACTTGATGGGAAATTTGCTTACAGTGAATGGGCAAAACCTAGCATCTCAGCACTAAGAGTGTTTCTGGTCATTACAACTTTCATAAAGTCTTCCCTTGTCATCATCAGCATCACATATTGGGGAAACATACTAATTTTAGAAGGAAATAACATTTGGGCAAATTGAGCAAAAGGCGAAGTTCCACCATTGATAATCATTGCTAATGATCCCAGGCTTAAAATTAGCTTTTTTTTTTTTTTTTTTTTTTTTTAAACTCCGACATGAACTGTCTAAATTACACAGGAGACCTCTATGTCTAAGTAATTTCCTTTGCCTTCCTTCCCTTTTAATCTTTCCTTACTGTCTTTTTTGTTCTGCTTCTTTTTCTCTTCCTTTTCTGTGTTTCCATCCTGCCTGTGCTTTTCTATTGCAATTCTGATTCACAAAAGCTTAATTTGCCTCCTGTTTACCTGTTTGAATGTAGTTAATGCTGAGAGTGAACATGGTAGAATTTAACTGCAGTAACATGCAAAAGATATATACTGATGGAGCAGTTCAAGACTCTTTTCTGTTTTCTCAGGCTGTTTGCAAATTTGGCCAGACAGCTTTTATGAGCACTTACGACTCACAACTGAGAGGATTAGAAAATATATTTTTAAAATCGAAATCTCCCCACTCAAGGCTGATTGAAATGAATAGTAAAACTCTCAGTAATCTTGTTAGGAACAGAATTAATTCAGGTCAGTGTTTTTAAATGTCTCATCCTTGATTTCTACTCAGTCCTAATACTACAAACCATTATTTATGGGAGTTGTTCTTACTAGGAGGAAGAGGTTTATTATACCATCACTCCAGAAAATGCAGAGCAGCAGCTTAATCTCAGTCTTGCAGACTCACGAGTGAGACACACAGTCCTATAAGCTGTGTAATGTTTCTTTGGTAGTGTGTTTTGTGTATATATAAGTCTATGTGTTGCTAACCTCTGGAGTACCTGTTGGAAGAAGAACACCATGTGTTCCCCTCCCTGTCTGGTTCAGGGTCGGTCACTTAGCTTGCTCCTGACCCTAAGGTCAGCTCACAAATTTGTACTTTGTCCTTACCACATAAAACTGTCATACCCAGACCCATGCTTGCCATCGTTAGATATTTTTGTACCTCAGTTAGATCCCCCTTTCTTCCATTTCAAAGCTAAGTATTTTAAGCTGTTCATCGTAAGACATATCTACCATTCCTCAGTCTTAGTCTTCCTGATCTCCTCTTGGATCTTACCCAAAACGTGCATGTCCTCCTTTAAACTTTGTGCCTCAGCTATGATACATCCTGTTCCCAAAAAATGTTTGATGACAGGAGGGCATTAAAGAGTGGTTTTATAATTTCTTTTGCTTTATGGACAGTTTTCACCCCCCTCTGCCTTTGAGCATTTACTTAGCTTTCCTTCCAGCTGTTGCATGTGGAGTGAAGAAATACAAAGGGAAAGGACTTTACTGAATGTTTTAATTCTTTGTTTCATCTGCCTGAATATTGGCTAGGCTTTAGGAGAGTTAACCTCTGAAGGACACACCAACACCAGCTATTTATCTAGATTAATGTTATTTCAGTTTGCAAGTAAATATCAAAGCCCAAAATATCTCATTTAAATCCAATTAAAAAGTACAATTGCAACTTGGTTTCCCCACACTTCTACTCTCTCTCTCTCTCCATGTATCACCCAATGCTGCCTTTAGCAATTAAAACATATTTTTAAGGCCATATATTTAGATGCCTTTTACAAAGACATACACATTCAAAAGAAACTTGTTTCCATACCAGTTACAGTGTGGCAAAAAAATGTGTTAGACTGGTACATGGGAGAGAATCACAAGTGTTTATTTCAACAAGCCTAAAAGTGAAGATGTCCTACTAAAAGTGAGAATTTTCTTATGTTTTCTTCACACCAATATGTTACTTGGAAGCAGTACCTTGGGCAGCCTCAGCTGATTAAAAATTGTCAAAGCAAAGTACAAGGTGTGGGACTCCCTCACAAGCCATAGAACTGCATTAGCCTACAGGGATTATAGCATAATTTATACACCCTTTGATGTGATTATCGAAATTGATCGCCAAAGTAGCTCTCTCCAAGGTGAATGTAAGATGTAAATATATGGTATCATCTCATTTAGCTTACGGCAATCAGCATAGTCACTTCCACTTGTTTTGACTTTTTTGAAAACAGGAGAATTGCATCCATGCATTTAACTAAGAAGTAATTAGAATGGGTCTCCTATGAGCAAAAATTTGGCTTTTGTATTTGAAATGTTCTGATTTTTATACTTGAAAAGTTTTTCTTTGAAAAGGCAAAATTTGACCATTGGAGGTGGGAGGCAGCTTGGGAGGCGAAAGAGCAGTTTAGGAGGCTGTCTCTTTCATCCGTTCAGAGTGTTGAAATGGATCCCTACCCTCTTCAGAATTCCTTCTCCCCCAGAATGCCTTTACCAAAATGTCTGTTTTCAGTAAAACAAACAACAGAACAAAAAGATTAAAAGGCACAAAACATACAAGAATAAACTTCTTAAATTCTTTCAAAATATCTTGAGTTTAGGGCAAAAAACATTTGTGGTGACATGCACTGCACTTCGCTTGGGTGGTGGGATTCTTCTGTCATGCATGCCCACACTGCCAGCAACCCTGTGCTCCCTGTACTGCTGATGGAGGGGGAGTTTGGGGGATGGATCAATTCACCCTAGGGTGAAGGCCAGCCTTTTATCGGGTGAATCTTTCCCTAACCTAACAGTGTGGAGCCAATCTCTACTGATTTTTAAGGATGAAGACAATTAGCTCATGTGGAAATGTCTACACTGCAGATACCTGAAGTTAGGCAAGGTTATCTTAAAATAACTATGACAACGGGAAGTTATGTGCACACATTTCCACACTATAGAACAAATAAAGTCCTACTGTATGTTTTTGGACCTGTTCAGAAGTACTCCCCTTTTCTGCTGCAGGAAGCAGAGGCCTTATTTTAACACCCCACGTTGTTCCTTCTTAATTTCCTATGCCTATAACTGCTGCCAGTTAGACTAGAGGATGGATATGGTCTGAGAGATTCTCCAGTCCTTGTAATAAGTCTGTTGATGAAGAAAACTAGCGGGGTCCTGGATGCCCTTTCTCTTGGGCAAAGAGGGCTGGCAGATTGCTTCCTAGCTGTCCCCACACAACCCAGCCGGGAAATTAACTTTCAGTATTGGCAGCACCAAATGTTCACGACTCAGCTGCCAGGCTTCTGAAATAATGAAATTGGGTTAAAATGGAGAAGATTAAAAATAACAATCTGCAAGATTCTTTTTTGCTGACTTCTGAGCTAAGGAAAGGATTTGACTTGTGTTGTCAAATGTTTTTTTCAGACCCGTTTTTTTTTAAATAGATGTGGGATTTCTACCCAACTATAGGTGTATTTTCCAGAAGACTTCAGGCATCATGGGTCTTGGAATGAATTTGTGAAAGTTTGGAAAATAGGGAGTTATGAAGTTTGTGATATGCATTGGCTTAAAAAATATCATCTTCCCAAACAGCAAAAAGAGGTGTTATAGTGTGACTTGGAGAAGTCATCAAATGACAAATCCTTTGCTAGTATGGCCAACAAATCAGAGGAAGGACCCAACACTCATCACATTTAACAACGACTGTAGATATAAATTGAAGTTTGGAGGATTTACTTCTTTGGCCCTGCAGTTTTCCACATAAGTCTCCAGCTTTTTGCACTTGCATCTCTGGGAATGAAATTAGCATTTTGCTCCACACAGATGTATATTGTTTAGGAGCACAGATGATTACTGGCCTTCTAGTTTGGTTGGGGAATCTGGTGTTGTTTTCAGCCAAGAACTTGTAGAGCCTATGGGAACTGTAAATTAATTGTTTCCACTAGTAAGATGATGTCTTGTGGTTCTTGGTATCTTTTTATTGTTTTTGATGAATGTGTCGTAGTCACATTTCTGTGTTAAGAAAAAGGACATGAGAACTCATGCTGATAGACTTAACCTAATGAATGATATGAAATATCATCTGCCTCATTTTCTTGCTAGAGGGCTGCAGTTTAGCTGGCAGAATGGAGAGGAATTGGCAAATTGGACCGGCACCTTTAATTTCACGGATGACGGAGCAGTGAAGAGTGGCAGTGGCACAGGCACCAGGTACCAACACCCGAGGGAATGATCACAGAGCTCTCTCTCTCTTTGTATGAAACACAAATGTGAGCACAGGCTGTATGAAAAATGAGATTTGCAGTTTCCTTTGGCTGCTTGGTTCGGCTCCCCATGGCACAGAAGATGCCGGGCATGCCCAAATGCTGTGCTGTTTTTCCCCTTCAAGGCATTGAGGCCATTTTGGAATATGCCATAAGCATCTACGCAGTATGCAAGAGGGTGACTTCTCTGTTTTGGCCTCTCCTATTTCCATTTCCCCACCAATGATATGTGTCAATATGTGGCAGTGCGGGAGAGAGGGACTTGGGTGGAGAATGTCCCAACATGACAGTATTGATGCACACAGAGCACACTGGAGAATCTGGCCCAAGGCTTTCTTTATAATAGAATATGTATTCTAAAAAAACATAGTTTAACTTGAAATCTTTGCAGGGCCCAGTAAGGGAAAAGTGTTCTATCAAGATAAGACTGGAGAATTTCCTTTATTTACATTATTTTGAAAATATGAGAAGCACTGATATGCCATTGCACTTTTTACAGTTATTAATTTGTAGTAGGATCCTTTTGACTGACACACATCTGAAGGGTCATGAAGAGCCATGTGCATAGTCAGGAAACTGGCTGCAATTGTGCCTAAAGAGCTCCACAGCTATCGCAGGCCATCTGCGTAAATCTGGGTACAGGCATAGGGTGAATATTTGGGGTATCTTCCTGGAACCTCAGTTGTAGAGGTTAAAATCCTGAGTAATGTGTAGTATCAAGTTCAATAAGTAGCAGGGAAATCTTAGGAAGACTGTAAGTTAAAGAAAAAATAAAATTAATTAAAAGAAGCTTACATTTAATACTCTTACTGGATAAATTATGTATTTTATTTAAAATATCATCATTCTGGCAACTGCACACCACTACAGCTGTGGAGCTGATAGCATTTGAAAGGCAAGGAGAAGTACAGAGTCTGACCTGCCAAAAATCATCCAGTCTCACTGAACCTAAGCAATGCTGTGATTCCTGTTAAGGCTCTTTGCTGTAATGTGATCCTCTATGAGCATTACCCGCCACTGGGCTGGTTTAACTAGTTAAGGTTCTTTATAAAAAGAACCAACTTAAGCTGCAGTTTTTCACTCAAACCAAAGGAAAAATGGTTGATTCTATGTATGTATGTATGTATGTATGTATGTATGTATGTGTGTGTGTGTGTATCTATCTGTCTGTCTGTCTGTCTGTTTCTCTATATCTACATTTGTTATCTTTTTTGTGTATGCATCTATAGTCTGTATGTGCAGTCTTTAGTTTAGGCACCTGGCATGTAAAAGGACTGAATATGGCACAAAGAGATATCTTCTTGAAGACATGAGAAAGTTCATAAATATAGATTTCCCCCTCTAAGTACCCTTCACAGAGACAACTGAACCATCATCGATTGCAGGAAGGGGACCAAAACCCTTGACTACAAAATATATACTAGCTGTGAGGCACTGAACAACAGTACTAGTCTCAATCTGTTTAGCCTCTTCAAAGATGAAGAAGTTCAGGATGAAAGTATTTTTATATAAACAGGCTCAAATGGCACAAGTTAGGTATAAATTTCAAAGGTTATAATATCAATAAAAGATGCAAATTTCTAAGTCTGTGTCATGTTAATGACTGTGGAGCTGAAAGATGGGGATTTTGAGTTAGGGATAAGTCTATCTGCAACATATACTGTGCATAAGTGTGTTATAGATATTATTTATCCATTTGTCTACAGTCTGAAAGCTGAGAATATGGCAAAATAAAAAAGAACTGTATAAACGTGGAGGTGAGACTGGAGGTGAGACTGTGTGGTGAATAACTGCAGAGCTATGTCATAAATTGTTTACTATTTACCTTTGATCACCTTTCTTACTGTGTTATCACTAGACATCTCCTGAGAGTCTTAATCTGACACCCAGCTTCAGGCTGTTGATATAAACTGAAAACAAGCCTTCCTCTAATGAATACTTCTTTCCACCAAATAGAAAACTTGCAGACTATATTTTACCAACCTGGTTTTACTTGTATATATTTACAGGTCTCCAGAGAGATGTCTAAAGTGTACAAAACTAATTATATGTCAGCATATGCACAGTAAATACTTTTCATTGCATGGCTCTGCAGTTTATTGTGTGTTGTCACTTCCTTGTAAAAGGTTTGGTGTTTAAAGATATTAACCAAGATAGATATTAATATGCTTTTCATTAGCTTATATAATTTGTGTATTTAGATGTATATAGACACAGGTTTATTCTACATATGTGGTATCAACCCATGTATATTCTATAACTACTCTTTATCTTTTAATTATGTAACGTAATAAGACAGAGACATTGTAGAGTAGAGACATTGACAACTCATTCTGTAGGAGGGATTTATTAGACAAAAATGAAGGACTTCTTCCAAAGAAAAGGCACACTGAGAGAATAGGTACATTAGAACTGCAAGACAGCCAGACTTCATGAGAGTAGTGGCCGTATCAAAACCAATAAACAGTGAAGATTAAACATTTCATGGAAATGATCAAGTAGGACAGAAACGAAGAGTGTCATATTATCTGATTTCAGTAGAAACTGTTTCAGACCATATCTAATGCATGAAGTGAAAGTGTGGCTTGCAATTGGGATGTTTTTTACTGTCCAGGGGAGTTCATTACACAGTTTTGGAAAATGAGCCCTCTTCTCATTGCAGACTGCTCTGCTGTGCCAGAGTAACCAAGCTAACCAAGGCTTTTCATCCCAGTGTGTAAGACAGTTGTTCAGATTCTGTAGATCCAGTCCATGGAGATAAAAGCTAGTATCATGAGCTCAGCTCAGTATGTGCCACAACTGAGAGTGTGGGTCAGGTTTGTGGCATCTAATGTTGCTGTGGGTAGACCTGACTTAATTTCAGTGCACAATTGCATTGCTGCAGGACTTCTAGGTAGTGAAGAAGTTGTGAATACTTTCAAGGACTAAAACACTCAACACCTCCCCAAAGCCATAGGGAGGTGTACTTTGAGACAAAGGAGGACTAGGTGGGCTGCAGGCTCTTTGAAACACTCACTTAGATGCAGTGTCAACCAATTGTTGAATAAGGGCTTATTTTTGGTTCTTACATATGAGCCATTGCTCAGATTCTACCTTTTGCTTTTATCTTGTACTAAGTACTATAAATCTTACAGCATCCTTGTGCGGAATCAGGGAAAGGATTCTATCTGATGCTGGTTATGAGAAGTAATATATGCAACTACTTCCTAGAGCCCTGATTCTTCTGTTCTCTTTTTAATGTGTTTTGCAGCTTACTGGGATTGTGAGTCTTCATGCTTAAAGCATTTTTTGTTGCCAAGAAACTGCCTTAATGATATGATGATATCTGCCATATTGGTTGGGTTATGGTGTTCTCGGCCACCTTCAGTCTTATCTGAGGTAAAGATAAGTTTCAATGTAGGACTTAAGTGATGAGATCACAGAAGCCTTTGATGGGCAAGAGGAGACATGAGCTTTATGCTTTTGGGCCTGTCAGTTTGTACACTGAGTTCTCCAGTATGACAAATCTGGAGCTTTGTCCCCAGTGGCTACAAGATAGAAACTGTAATCAATTGGATTCATCAAACACACTTTACAGGAAAGAATTTAAGGGCTTGAGCCATCAGAACTCATTGGCCAGGACAGTAGCTGAGGATGTTCCTTAAGTCAGAGTACTGAACTCCTCATACAAAGATACTAAAATCTTAAGAGCCACAAGAAAAAAAACCACCATTGCTTGCAACAATAAACTGTTTTTTGAGATGTTATTGATGTACAAGTGTTGTCATGCAGTTTGTTATGCCTCCCAGGTGGTCATATGGATAACAACATCAGCAGCTTATTTCAATCAGAGTGATGGGAATGGTCTTGATTAAAACAGGCAAACAGCAGTTTATTAAAAATTGGAAGGGTTCTGAAAACTCGGCATTGGTAAAATAGGACTCCCTGCAACATACCCCATGGCTGTTTATCAGCAGCCAATGCTGTTTTGATACAGTGACTGTGAAAGAAAAGAAACACCAAGGTCTTTCCAAAGCTACAATTCAATATACTCTCCAATAAATCATTCTGGGGGTGACACATTGTAGGGCTGTCTCTGCTTTAGCTCCTGCTGTTACACCCACAGCTGTTGCTGTAGAGCTGTATTGGGTAGTATATTAGAATGAAATTCTGGAGAGACTTGGGTCCCAAAGAAGTGGACAGATGAGAAGGGAACAACATGGCATTGGCATGAGTGGATGTTTGGTCAATTCACATTGCTCATGTGGTATCTGGCAGCAGAGCCAAGCAGTCCCAAATGATCTGTGTTCTGAGACATGAAGACAGGAGATCAAAATCATAATGACAGTGAGCAGCCAGTGCCAGTTTGCCAGGAGCTTTCATAGTTGTGATGAAAAACATATCTTCAGGGTATCACAGCTATCATCTTAACTGTACAGATGTGTAAACTATCTGTGAAGTCACAGGACCAGATCAAATAAGGAATCCAGAAATGGGGCATCTCTGAAATATGACAGATGGATGCACATACTTTTCTAAGGTTACTTGGGAGGTACATATTGCTATCAATGAACTGCTTTTAAAGACCCACTCCTCTTCTGTGGAAAATCAAACTTACAGATTTAGGGCTGGTTCGTGGAAGCACTTTTGGTTTTTTTTAAATAAAAGTCTTTAATTTGGAAGATAGATATGGTGTCTTGGGAAACTGGCCTTGTCTTTGTGGATGGACATTTCTGAGGCCATCTATTACCAAAAACCAGAAAAACTTGTGACATTGTAAGGAGAGAAATCAAGCTAAACATTTCAAAATATCCTAGGTGGAAGATCAGGAGGTTCATGAGTTAACAGCTTTTAACCTCAGCTACATGAATCTTCTGGGAAGCATGAGTCCCTGTACAAGAATCTGGCTCCTGACTTTTTGTTTGATTACTCTGGTTCTTCTAGAAAGAAAACCAGCCTTGAACTAAAGATGCCATTTCTATCTTCAGCTTCCAGGCATCAGGTACTATTTTTCCTTCCTTGCTGTGCTGTATTGAAAAGCTTCCTGCTACTAGGAATTGCATCCTCTTGTAGTGTCTCCCTACTCAGTAACCATACATTTGGATTAAGCTTCATACGTCCCATACTTTTTGGAACCCAAATCATTTCTGCAGGTCCTTTCATAACTCTTGCCAGTGTCTCAAACCCTCAAAGTTGAAATAGAATAATAGAATCATAGAATGGTTTGGGTTGGAAGGGACCATAAAGATCATCTAGTTCCAACCCCCCTGCCATTAGCAGGGACACCTTCCACTAGACCAGGTTGCTCCAAGCCCCGTCCAGCCTGATCTTGAACACTTCCAGGGATGGGGCATCCACAGCTTCTCTGGGCAACCTGTGCCAGTGACTCACCACCCTCATAGTGAAGAATTTCTTCCTTACATCTAATCTAAATCTACCCTCTTTAAAGCCATTACCCCTTTTTCTATCACTAGATGCCCTTGTAAAAAGTCCCTCTCCAGCTTTCTTGTAGGCCCCCTTTAGATACTGGAAGGCTGTTATAAGGTCTCTCCAGAGCCTTCTCTTCTCCAGGCTGAACAACGCCAACTCTCTCAGCCTGTCCTCGCAGGAGAGGTGCTCCAGCCCTCTGATCATCTTTGTGTCCCTCCTCTGGACCCGCTCCAACAGGTCCGTGTCCTTCTCGTGCTGAAGACCCCAGAGCTGGACGCAGGACTGCAGGTGGGCTCTCACCAGAGCGGAGCAGAGGGGCACAATCCCCTCCCTCGACCTGCTGGACACACTTCTGATGCAGCCCAGGACACAGTTGGCTTTCTGGGCTGTAAGAGAGGCCCAGAAATATCAGAACTTGATGCAGTAATTCAGAAGAGTTGTTACCATATAGTGTATACAAAGATGTATGACCATTTTTTCTTGCTTATATTTTAATTTTTTTATGACACAGTTTATAATGACACATTTTCTTCCTAGGTATAGCCACATACTGAAAATTCATCATCAGTTAGACACCTACTACGTATAGTAGCATTAGAGATGAAGGTAGTAAAAGATTTAAACCAGTTAATGCCAGTGACATTGGCATCAGCAGGTGGTAGCCAGGAGGAATGTGAACAAACTTTTTTAATATTTGTTGTCCCCAAGGAGGAGGTAATCAAATACTTTCACCAACCTGTATAGGAGAAGTCTTGCTTCTCAAGCCTTATCCTTTGTGCCCACAGCACCTTCTCTCACTTCAGTCTTTCAAGCACTATCCTGGTGGGGACAAGTCAATACAGGCTCTCAAATAGTGGAAACAACACATGAAGCAACATGATTTTTTTGTGCCACAGTCCTAGTAGAGTGTAAATTAATCTAAGGGCATCAAACATTTCTGCTTCACTTGCCAGTTCTCAAAGCAGAGGGGACCTCATTTAACATCAGTACATCCACAGGTGTTTTCTTTTGCAAGGTGTGGTGTGAAAGGTCATTATGATTTCCATCAACTTCAGTGGCTGCTCTTGTTCTTGGTGGCAGTTGTCTAGTCTAGGCAGTGTCTATGACAGCAGATCCCAAGGTCCCAGTTCCTGTCTGCCACTGACTTACCTGTCAATCAGCCTCTACATCAGCTTCTTTATCTGCCAAATGGAGATTGTGCCTTCCAAATGGGGTCAAAGTAATCTCAGGGTAATACTCCATAAGAAGTGGTAGGATGCACTCTTTGAGGGAAAAAAATTGCTGTATTGATGTCAGGCCCTTAAACATTTTGACCAAGTCTTGTAGTTTTTTATAATGTCACAAGGAAATATTCATAGAAGCAAAAGCTAGCGGGATTTGGTTGCTCACTCACAGTGGGCTCTTTGATGACGTCAACAGCTGTTTGCTCTGCTCCGGATGAGTTTTCCAGAGCCCCTATAGCCATGATATTCTCCAGCTCAGCAGTATTTTTGCTACAAGGGTCTGAAGGTCCCATTCTGGCCTCACCAGATGAACGTGAGTCCCTGTGTGCTTTGGGGAGTGTGCGCTGGAACACTCGCAAGGTTCCTGAGTGGGGAAAGTGAATCTAGACCTGAGTTTGGCCATGGATCTCCCCATACTGATGAGTGCAGGCACTGCTAATTGGACAGTTCTCTTAATAAGTGTTTAGTAGAAGCCTGCAGGGCTTGGTTCATTTACTCTCATTTCTTAGTCACTGGATAATGTATATTTTTGGAAAGATCTTTGTTTTTCCTGCAGGGTAGGTGGAATCCTTCCTGCGATACTCTGCTCTCTTGCAGTGTAAGTGCTGCAGCCTCACTGCAAACAGTGCAGAACTGGCACTGCAGGAATGAGCAAAATGGGAAGGCGGCTTGTGCAGGGGAAAATGGTCTTGTTTAAAAGATGCCTGACAATTACACTCAATTATATTTTAAAACCTTTGTTCAATGTATCAGATACATCAGTGCCTCAATCCAAGTGTCGCTGGAAGGCAGGATTGAAGTATCAGCCTTTTTAATTCAAGTAGCATGATCAAGAAAAGCTTACTTTTGATCAAAGCAGGAGCAACCCAACTGCTGATGATCAAAGACCTAAGAGTTAGCTGGTGGACTGGGAAACCAAATTTATCTCTCACTATTGAGCTCAGTAAGCTGCTCAGCTGGAAGTGGGGTTGCAGCAGGAGACATGAAGGTTAGAAAAGAAGAAAGTCTCGGTTAGTAAAAAATGGAAAATTACAGAGTGAATAGCATCTCATTTCTGGGCATTCAGTACTGAGCGCCATAAAAAAAGAGTCCTCTCTGAGCAGTTGCAGCTTGTGTGGTGTTCAGATACAGGATTTGATCCTGGAAAAATGTTGTAGATTTTGAAGCTACAATTGACCTGAATGGACATAAAGCAGTGAGTTGTGTGTAGTGCCCAGTACACTGGGAAAAGGCAATCCCACGTGCAACTGTGCTGTTTGTTGCGATTTGGTTGCAGTTGTGTTCCCTATTGTAAAGAATCATGAATTCTTGTATTGGTTTTCTGGTAAACTTGTGACCTTTGAGGAGTAAAATTTATTTAGGTTTCAGCAAGGGAAGCAAAGGCAATGCAGGCGGATATTCTGGTGATGACATATCAGCTCTGTTTTATGGATATAAAACATGACTGTCATTCTTGTAAAGCTGAAACACAGCCCTTTCTGTAGCAAAAGAAGTAGCATAGTCAGGCATGTCACTTGTCACTAATCAAGAGCATAAATAAAAATAAACTGCACTACACCCTTGCTTCTTAGCTGGATATCAGACTGAGGAAGATGATGGGGAGGACGGTTTCCGTTTGTGCTAATTAACCTTTCTGACAGGCAAATGTATCTTCGTTCACAGGGAACTACATGGTTCAGAGTGGGAGTTAATAGGCAGAACTAGCACTCAGAGCCCAGGGAGTGGGTGAGACTGATGCTTCCTCTGGGAGAGTGGGGGGGGGGGGGAAGGACACAAACACAGCCACCCGGCAC
>JANZLQ010000079.1:78874488-78906690 GCA_026212715.1 Elanus axillaris | reverse complement strand
AGAGTGGGGGGGGGGGGCTAGTCTCCAAACACTCCCAGCAGGACCAGACCCTGCTGAGCGGAGGAGCTGGGTTTAAAGGACATCCGCGGGGGTTGAGGGAACCCATGTTCTTTGTGCTAGAGCCCGGTGTTGTGCAAAAGCTGTATCCTGGGAAAGTACAGCATGAAACACTTCTGCGGGAAGAGGTTGGCTGGTGCTCCAGGGAGCTGCCTCTGCTAATTTGCTTCGGTGTCTGTAGCAGAAGGAGAATTGCTGTGAATCAAATAAATAGCATGAACACTCCTGGGAGAAAGAGAAGAAAAATATATTTTTTTGTTTATTGACTAGATACTGTTTCACAAATTCCTTAATGCTGTCGTATTGTCATTAATGCTTGCAACCCAAGTGCTACAGCATCAGTAGCATTAACACTAAGGAGGCTTGTTGTCTGGCTGGGTGCTTCAGATGTGGCTCAGGGCTTATGAATGACAGCCCAGATGATGATTATTCAGCAGCTCAGGCAGGATGAGTTAGTTTCAATCGAGCTCATCCCTTGACCGGTAGCATCTTCTCTCCCATGGGTGCAGAAGTGACACCGCTGTCAGTGTACCCTGCCTTTGCTGTGGGAGGCATGTAGGTGTCCCATCGGCAGCGTGTCACCCAGCCTGTTTCACGGATCCTCCCTCTGCACTTCCACAAGGTTCCAAATGGTGAATTCTCCACTTCCAGCGACTCTGCTGGAAAGCTGGAGCTGTTGTGAGAGTTAGTGACTTGCAGGACAGTCCTGTGCTTTTTGAAGTTGTCAGCTAATGGAATAACTCTGCTAGAAATGCAATGCTGCTTCATGCATTTCCTTTCAGATGCAGAAGTGGTTTATTTTTTACCTAATCCTTTCCTCCTTACCCTTCTGCATCTTTGGTAACACATCCTTTTTCATTTCTATTTTTGCTTTGTAGATTGGGTAAACAGGCAATGATCAAAGGGAATCTCTGGGACTCAGGAAATTTCATCTCTGTTTCATAAAATGACATCTTTGTCTCCACTGCCATGGGCTGAAGCCAACTTTCTCCTGCTGCGGCTTTCCCACATGATAGCCTGTGCTGTTTGACATCTGAGCTGCAGTTCTCTAACTTAGCAGCAGAGCCAGAAGTGTGCAGGAAAGATAAAAATACATGTTAATCTAGATTTTTGCCATTCTTATCTGTCCTGAGGGACATACAAGTTACTGAAACTCAGTGTTAGGTGAAAGGTGACGATGACGCTGATAGCCATTGCTATCCCTCTTACACCCAAAGAGGTAGGAGTGGTGTGTGACGTGCCGAGTGTTGTGTGGGGATGTATACCTGCCTCTAGCTATTGCGTAGAACATGCGCATTCAGGGTCCCAGTCTTGTCTGACTCAAAGAACCAAAGAATGGATACCACAAAATACAGTAAGAAAAAAGAGTATTGCAGGAGGATGAAAAAGTTGTCTGGACTGGTAGCCAGAGGGGACTCCTTCCCCCCTGTAAAATTCTGTGACCAGCAAGAAGTCCTATGGTGTTGGCTTCACAGAGAGAAATTTCAGTTCAGTTTTGGAAATCTATCTGGAATACATCCACACAGGGCTTTAGCATGGTGCAACCAGGTGAGACCTTAATCCAGTTTCAGTGGGAACAGGTTTCAAAATACACAGGTTGCTCAGCTGCAGCTCATCAAGCCAAGCATGCAGGACTTGTGCCACTGCAATGGATTTCAGCTACTCTTTACTAAAAAGGCTGAATGTCCAGGTGAGAGATTGAGTTGGAAGGAGAGCCCAAGTCTTTTGGTGAGAGACCGGATGAAGGTTCATGTTACATGAACTGTATCTCCCTTCTGGAGACTGAGGAAGTCTTTTCCCAGATTTGTCACTGATTATGGAGAGCTTTAAATACATAATTTCCTCTATAAAACTCATAAATTTGTTGCCTTGAAGACTATCTAAGCACATTTCCTAATAGTCACACTTTTTGAAGATTGCTAAGCTTTTTTTTTTTTTATTCTGATAGTAGTCAGTTTACTTCTTTATTGGGGTTTTGTGATGTTCTCCTCCACCTTTTAGGCATGGGCTTCCTTCTTTCAGTCTCAAGGTTTGTGCCTCTCACTGGATCACAGAAATGATTGGTTTGGGTTTTTGCAAAGCTGAGATGGTGAAAACCTCAAGGAGAGGTGAAAGAGACATATCCTAAAGCAGCATTTGACAGGATAGAAACATTCCCAGCTGGTAGCAGATTGCTTTGGGAAGCTCTTGAGCTTTTTCCACGTGCATACTTTATTCCCTTTCTCCCTTCTATAGGTTTGTCTCTTCCCTGCTTTATCAGATTGATTTCTGGATGTACTTACAAGGCAAAATTCAGAAGCTGTCTGGTTTTAGATGCTTCCTGTCTTTGGATGCCCTGTTGAAGATACCTGGTTGTGTTATTTTATGGAAACTCTCCCTTCCTACAGTTCCCCTGGGAGGTGTGAACCCTTAGCACTTCTCCAGAACAGATCATACTTTGGATCCCTCAAAATTGCAATATTAATTATAAACATGAACTCCTAAGGAAACTAACAAGGCTTTCCTACTTAAGGTTTATATATTCAGAACTGAACAGATATTCAGGTCCAACATGAATTTTGATGTTATTTTAAAATTACACAAACCCAAAATATGACATTCCCAATGATGGCCTAAATAAAGCTCTTCCAGGAATCTTGTATTTTTCTTTCATATTGAAAATTCAAAAGATATTTTGGAGTTACAGCCTCATGTATTCTGAGATTTTAAAGGATCCATCAAAATATCTTGCTCTAGCCTTCATCATAATACCTATTCCTCCAGGTTGTCACCTTGTATTTCTTCATTATGTTAGTGACTGCGCTATGGGTGTGCACAGTTCTTGGGTATTAGTCTTTAATACAGACTTCTAATGATAAGTGGTGAAACGGATACCGAGTTTAGTTTGAACCATAAATCTTTGTTGTTATTTCAGTACAGTCTCATTGAATTCACTGGACAGCCTGGTCTTTCTCTGGCCCCTAAACTTGAGTAGCTACCATTGCGTTTTGTTTCCCCTTCACTCCAGTCCGATGGCTAAAGTGGAGGAATTTAACCAAAAAAAAGTAAATATTTATGTCTGTATTTTAATTAAAAGTAGCACTGTCATTTGTGTTGTGTCTGAGCATTCAAATCCTTTCATTCTCAAAAGCATCTCAAATTTTTTGAGAAGAAAATCCCAGCTTCCCTTGCCCTCCGAATACACCAAAAGAGTAAATCCCAATGAAAAGCTCAATTGTGTAGGGCTATGTAATAGTCTCCACAGAGAAGATGCAACCCCCAGCAGCTTGCATTCCACCTAAGAGCAAAATTTAAGGTACTGTTTTATAAACTCTCAGCCCATTCAGACACCCAAAGGATGGGAACAGTGTTTCTTAAGTGATCATTGCTTTTCCCCTGACTTTCAGTGGCAGCTGCCATGTGCTGACTGCTGGAGAAGGCAGCTGGTCCTTGTTGGTGCCTACAAGATAGATGAACTCTTGTAGGGATGGACAAACTGGGCATGGGTGGCTGTTCTACAGTCTGCAATGACATCTGTGTTTTCCTGTGAAGTAATAACCTGCCTATGGGCCAGACAGTGTAGTCTCAAGTTAGGCAGAAATCATACATGACATCTTTAAGCAAATTTCCATTGATGTGTAAGACAAGTATTCTAGCCTAAGCCTTATTTATAATCTTTTTTCTTGTTCTTCTTCAGGTATTTTGAGTTTTATGAAGGGCCTTTGGAGTACAACTCTACCAAATGCCTGGAATTACGGCAGGACATCATTGAGGTGAAGGTTTTGTCTATGTAAGTATGAATGAATGCTTGCTAAATGGTTACTTTCCAGGGCAGGATGAAAATGGTAACTTGCAATGACATTGTCAAAAGATGCAAGGCTCAAGAGGTCCCATCAATAGGAATCTCATCAGGGATTCCTGGGGTTCCATTATACATGCAAGTAGTGACATTTGAATTTGATCTGAGGTCCATTTGAAAAAAAAATGGAGGCTTTTCACATACATTGAAGCATTTTGGTCAGGCCCAGTATCACTGTTTGGAATTAAATACAGTGTTTGTAATATTATTTGTAATATTATATTCCAGGTAATTGAAGAGTGAGAACAGCCAGGCTGACTCATAGCAAATGTCCATCTAGCTTAAGGCTCTACCATTGACAGTGGCCAGTAGTGAAGGCTAAAAAAACAAAACAAAAAGGTTAGCCCTTCCTGGTAATAAATACTGGCATGAGGACTTGCTGAGTGGTAGATGGTGAATAGGCTATAGTAATCGGAGCAGACAATAAACCTCTCAATTTGTTCAGTTTTTTTCTGAGCCCATTTGTACTTTTGACCTCCACAATCAGCAGTGTGTTAACACTCAGTAAAAAGTAGGAAAATGTGATTCTGAGAAACAATAAAATATCTATAATTTGTCCTTTGTGGTCCTATATGTACATCAGGAAACTAATGAGCTGAATAAGATGTATCTGTGAAGCCATAGTGATGGAATTGAGCAAAAAAGTGAGGTTGCCAATGGAACTCATTGGACAGAGCATAGCAGGGTATTTCTGTGTTGCCCTTTTGCATTTTCAGCATTGCACTGAATGTAGGTGCTTAGATTATGCCTAATCCCTTACCATATCTAAACCAGTGGTTTAGTCATCTTACTGACAATCCAGAAGGCTTATTAAGGTCTGTAAAGTGCACAGAGAATTTCAGTTGAAAGGGCAGCTATACAAGTGCATAGCCTTAAGCAATCAAGGCTACAGAAAATACAATTCATTGCTCCAGGTCTGCATGATTTTGAGCATGTCTCTCTCACTGACTATGCACAGAAAAATGTAGGTTATGTCCTTGTCTTCTGTATTTGGTGCTGGATAAAGGGTACACGAGCAACAACTTTGCACTGCTTGCTGACTCTCAGTGCTTAAAAATAAATAGAAGGGGTGAGAATGTCACACTTCTGCCAATGTTCTGCTGAAGATGTGGAGCTTTGAATTGCTTTTCTGCATACTTATCAGATGGTACAGAGAATTACTTATTCCTCTTCATCTTATCCAATGCCACATAGAAGGTAGCGGACGCCTGCTCAGCTGGATAGAGTTAGCCTTACTTTTACGATAGATGCCATTTGTCATTAAGCTCTTTTACTAGGCTGGGTTCTTTTGATGTGCTTGCTTCTAAAGTGCTACATTTCCTAAGTCAGTCCTTATGGTAGTGGAAGATTTCCAAGTTGATGTGCTCTGGTGGGCTACAAAAAGTACAATATGACCTAATTCCTTCCTGTAACTTCCACAGCCTGGGAAATCCTAAGTTCTACTCACTTTAAATATAAAATTATCTTAAAAGTCTTTGCTTTATTCAAACATTCAAAGCCTTCAAGCTTGAAGAGAACTCATTAAGACCTATCAGTCTTGAAGAAATCACCGACTTCAATATTTCCTAGCTAGATTATGACATTGCTCCCTAGCTCTAGATATATACAAAGCCTTTATTATCTCTGTTGTCCAAATACAGAAGAATATGTATGAACTCTAAAGTAGAAGTGCTTGGAATTGATGATATCACCAAAAATGTGTCATCCTGTATCAGCCTAGTAGAAATAGGAGTGTCATTTTTTTATATAATTAAAAGTATGTTTATTAGCAGAGGGGAAGGGAGAGATACTTTTGTAAAGAGCTTTTCATGTCCTCTTACCATCACAGATGCTTATCCCTACCTGTGTGCTGTTGCAGTTTATAAAATGGATTTACCAACAGTGCTGTTCTGTAGGATCTCACGGATTAAGATAACCTCACCAAAATATGATGGTGGTTGGCCAAATTATCTAAAGTATCCCCATTTCCAATACCCCTTCTTCTGGGCCCTTCTGCTAGGTGCAAATTCCGCCCCCCCAAAGCTGCTGTAGTTGCCAGATGCTCATTATCTTCCCAGCAGACTGTGGACAGACTTTGGTACAGTAGATGCTTCTTACTTGAGATTGCATTTTTTATCCTGAAGAAATGGAGAATGCCTATCAGGGAATACAAATCAGTCCCAAACATCTAAAGAGCTCCACCAGTACCTGTGTATACATGGTTTAGAGTTCCTATGTCTGAGCAGAAAAAGAAATAAGAATGATAAATTTTGCACTGGCTAGGCTAACTGGTTTGCCCTATCATAAGCCTACTGCATGGTGGTCTGGCTGCAGCTGTCTAGGAAATGAAGACCTTGTAGCAATGTGAATTTTTGTTTTCTTTCTTTTTATCTTTTAGGGTGAAACAGACTGAATTGTTTGACAGATGGAAGAACCTACAGGTGTGCAAATGGGAGATGAATGTCACAGAAGCTAATTTATTCAAGTAAGAATGGTCCACGGTAATGACACTGAGTAAGATTTACTGCAGTTTGAGTTTAGCTTCCTGTAGAGAGATCAAATCTTCATATGGGTAGCAAGAGTAAGCATTATAACACCGTTACTGTTGGACTACTGTCCCTTTGAATAAGTGCAGACTTTTTTCTGCTTTTAAAAAGTGAACAGCAAGAATGAGAGAGTTCTTCTGGCATGTGGAACAGTATTCCCAGGAAAGGTGGGGAATTTGGTATGGGAAAGACTTCCAGGAATGATTCAGGCAGCAGTGAGGATGGAGCTAAGACCTAATGGCTGCACCTAATACATCAACCTAACTCTCTGTTGGTGTAAAATGGTAATATCACAGGTGACACTGCAAATTTGGCTTACAAAATACTCAAACTGGATTTTTTCTGTGGTGTATTAGATACCATCAGACTTTGTTTATGACTTCCTTTTTATTAATGGCTTCTCAGCTATTGCTCCCTTACTAGCTAGATAATTTTTCTGGTCTACGGAGACCTCTGCAGATTGTTTCTGTAGCACTCTGTCTTCCTTCATGTGACTTCCTCTTTGCTGAAGGTCCTCCATGGTTCTTTCAAAATACAACTTTTGAAATTAGTCTTGTCAAGGCAATAGTCGAATGAAGCCAAAACAATATTTGAATGTTCTATATTGATATATTCAAGGGCCATATTTGAGTAGGTCTAGAGAAAACACATGATTTCAGAGTTAAGTGAAATATAGACTGGTTAAATCTGTAAGTCACTGGCATGATTCAGAGCTGTTGTTTAGAATATGGCCCTGCAACTTCTCCCAAATTCTTTTGCATGACTCCAGGATATAGCTGCCACGAGTTAATGAGAAGATGAGAGGATGTGAGAATGCATGTGCTGAGTTAGTCATTAACATCTTTAAAAATAACTAATTGTTAGTCCCAAGCTCATAGCACTTTTTCCAATGTGAGTTCTGCACATAAGTTTTTTAGGTTTTTTTGAGTATATTTTTTTCTGGAAATTACTTGATGGGCAATTATCAGAGCCCATTTTGAAGACAAGAGCCATTCAGGATGAGAGCCTACTATCTTAAAGATTGCTTGGAGTAAGAGAACTAATGATTGTGCCCAGAGTGCAAGGAGCACATTGAAGTATGGAGAAGAGCACATTGAAGTATGGAGGCCAGCCCAGAGGTGGGAGCAATGAGTAAGGACTATCTAAAGGCAATCAGGAGGACCATAACTCTTTCTTAGGCCACCAACACCAGCACATTAAGCAAAGAACACCTCTCCACCCTAGAAGAGAAGAAAGACTCCTGTCGCTGACTATACCTGCCTGATTGATATATCACAGCTTAAGAAACGCCCTCTGGCACCTAGGTGTAACCTAACCTTTGTTAGCTGGTTCCAGGAACAATAATCATGGTAGTCATAAAAAAAAAAAGAAGTTCAAAGTCTGTTTCATTTTTGTCTTATGGGACAGAGACTTCAGTGTGTGAACGTGTGGGGAAGCTGTAGTCCCTTAAGAGCAAATGAAAGTCTCTGAGTTTGGAGATAGACTAGTAGGAGGCTAAAAGGTGGTGGTCCAACAACACTGAGCTGTGGGCTTTCAAACTTTGCCAGTTCTGGACCACCAGGTGAGATGGGGAAAATCCAGCAAAAGTTAAACGGCAGCTACTTAAGCAGCAGGGAGGGAGGAAGAACAAAAAATCACTCTAGCTTTTGTGTCTGGAGACACAGGAAAACAATTTCCTTGATAGTATTCCTCCTTCACATATCAGTCATTTACATTAAGGAATGTATGTCTGGAAAACCAGTTGGACATTAGTTTAAAGAACAGCTCTTTCAATTCTTTAATGCAGAACTAATGAAGAGGTTTATTATATCTCAAATATCACAATTCAATCCCACTACCTGCTTGTAATTATTTAATGATTTTGTTACTAGAAATTATTCATTGACTTATTCAGTCTCAATTGCTGCCTTGATATGATCATCATATTGTGTCATTCTGCATGAGTCAAGTATGTAATAGTAATTGGACATCACTGAATTGTTTGCATAACTCTGTCTTTGCTTTCTGGTGCTTGTAATAAAGCCCATGAAGAAGACTGGCTTATTCTTCCAACTCATAATGAGGCCACATACCCCAGAGGAAAGGTATTTAATCTAGGTTATTTGAGAGCCATTTGACTTTGTCTTCAAATTTGTGCATTTGCCATGACATGTATTTTTCATTAAAGTTATAAGATGCATTGACTGAGAAACAAACTGGCTCTGGACTGAGAGTAAGATGAATTCAGGGCTTTCAGTTCCACCAGTAAAAGGAGAAAAGCATTCGGGGAAAGGTGGGAGCTAAGAAATGGGTCCATATTTGGAAAGGTGCTTTTCCCATTTAAATTTCGTATGAAACTTATGGTGAGGGGATCAGAACTGAATGATTTTTCTCTCATGCTGTGAGTCCCATTTTTGACATTTCAAAACTGTTCTTGTTTGCTTTGGAATACCTGCCATTTTGTCCCAGGGACAAAGAAAATTTTGTCTGAGATTTTGGAGTTGTAGCCATGACCGGTCTGCAAGCACCCATCTCTCAGGGCCACATCATCTTCCTGATGCACATACACAAGTTCAAAGGCAAAACTAAGACCTTTAAAAGTTTTTTTTTTGTAATCAAAGAGTGCTGTGCTCCACAGTAGTCTGGTAAGTAGGCTTTTTAGGTATTGCTATGTTTAAGTCCCTGCCCTGCCAAGCTTCCACATCCCCAGATGATTCCCCTGCATTTCCTGCCCAGTGACGAGTAGATAATTTACAAAAAGTGGAAGACCTCTAAAACAGAGAGGTACTAATTCATTAGGATGGTTTCCCCAGGATACTGGGGGCAAAAGCTCAGCTTTGGGGTCGGAAGCAGGGCAGAATTTGCACATGTATTTCCTGCAGCCTAGAAGAGACAGGTACAGGTATCTCATTTATTCTGGTTTTTTTTTTCCTCCTTTTTTTAACCATAATTTCCACAGTCAAGCAAAATTTCACTGAATCCGGAATTTTCTAAAGGGAAATCCAGCAAACCACCATTTTACCCCTCCTACAGCTAAAAAGTTTATTTTTGCTGAAAAATGCCTTGTTAGGAGTAATATTAGTTGCAAATCCTAAAGCATGCTATCAGCTACTTGATCTTATTTCTCTCTTTTTTAATTTACAGGTCTACTTTGTCGAGGTGTTGCAATGCCCCTGCCTTTCTGTTCACCACCCAGAAAAATACTCCCTTGGGAACTAAACTGAAATATGAAGTGGATACTAGTGGAATCTTCCATATCAATCAAGAAATCTTCAAAATGTTTCCAAAGGTGCCTCATGCCTCTGCCCATTTGCAGAATCAACTTCACTCTACTTGCTAGATTAGATACTATTCCATAGCCAAGCATTTAGCAGTTGGCTGTTGGACATTTCTACAAACTTCATTGCTTATACTTTGAAAATGTTTCTTTTTTATATGCTATTTTAGCTGATTATCCTATTTTCTAGTGGTCTTCTGCTCTAGTATGCAATATATATATATTTTCCTGCAGACTATTACTGACCTAGTAGCAAAGTGGCTAATGAAATAACTTAAGAAAGTGGAATAAAAGAGGCAATGACTGATCGGAACTTTTAAAAAATACAATACTCACATACAACAAATCCAACATTTGCAGTAGGTCTGTTTTTTTAGGGGCACGATTATTTTATAATTCATACTCACAATGACTATTTTTATGCTTAGTTCTGTTTGCAGCTTATCTGTGAACAGGCTTCACAATTTAAAAATATATTCATCACAATGATTATTCAAAACCTTTTCAGTGAATAATCCTTGACCTGAGGGTCATAACCAGTGGGCAATTCCCATTGCACATAGTGACTGATGTGCAGAAATGGGCTTCTGGGACTACTGATTTATCATGGAGTACACCTCATGAATTTAAAATGGGATATTTGGAGGGAATAACTGAAATCTATCCCTTTCAGAAAGTCAGAAAAATATTGGAGTGAAGTACATAGATTTGTGTCCTTAATGTTGTCCTTAAGGGTCTAACCATTTTTAATCCGTTTGCTTTCTGAGCACTGCTAAGAGGTAGGGTAGTGCTATTACCTAAATGTACACATGGGGAACTGGGGCAGAGCAGGTGAAGGGCTCAGATCCAGGAAAGCACTTTGGCATCTGGAGATGTGCAAAGAATGGGTACATCTAAGTCCACGAGTATTATCGTCAAAACCCTGCAAGATTGCGCAGATGAATGCATGAAAGCCCAGACATCTACGCTTTTGCTAGGAGTGTCCTATAGCTGCTGTTGTATTTATCCAGGTACGTCTTGAGGATGCTTTGCAGGCTCTACCCCATGCCGAAATGCCTTTGGGATTCACTGGGCAGCACCTACGTGGCCAAAGCCACCCTCTGCCGAGGAGCAGGGCTGCAGCATGGCAAATGTAGGAGATAAAGGGCTGAAAGCACAGGAGCAACACTGAGGGCAAGGAGTGTAAGGGCCTTGTGCTGAGTGCGGAGATCCGGCTTCTGATCTCCCTTTCAGGGCTGCCAAGGCATTTTGTGTTAAGAAATGGCTGGATAAAGCACAGATCTCTAACTATATTGCTTCTGTCTTAGACAGCTGCTGCTTTTCTCAGACAGGTGTAATTGCATGCCCTTTTACCTCATGGCTTATGAATGCTATGGAAAGATCCTGGGAATAATCACCTAGAAATGTCATGCCACTATTGCATCTCTCTGTAGTTTGTGGTATGAAATTATTGATAAAATATGTATGTACCAAAACGAGCACTCTCATGCTTATATAAGCACTTCTTTACATATTCATAAGGTGTAGCGCGGCACAGTTCTGCGTCACAGCCCTCTCACCCTAACGGCCCAGTTCTGTTCTTGGAGATGTGATTTTCACTCTCTCTGGCTTCAGCAGCAGCTGCACGTCTGCATGTGAGGGCAGAATTTTGCCTGAAGATTACAGAAAGATGCATCCTACACAAGCCCAAAAAGGCGCATGACCAAAGTCTCTAGGCACTGCTGGTAGTACAGGTGCTAATTAATAATCATTAATACAATTAGTACAATTAGTTGTAGCAAGCACTAAAATTTGGGTTAGGTTCTGATAAATATCTGTAGTGTGCTGTCTGACTTAGAGAAACTTCTTGGGCTTTACTAGCTGTTCTGGAACTATGTGTACAGACTCCTCAAAAACGGGACATCAGAGCCCGAGGAATGACCAGTTTGCAGGCAGCTCAGAAAGAAATGCCTGGGGTACGCTAATTTTACGGTTCATGCCCTCATGTGGAAATCAGAAAGGAAAGCAAGTTTCTAAAATGACTTCTTCTGTTACTAAGTCTGGACAAAACCATGTTATTGCCTTTTTTCTCTCTAAGTTAGTTGCCCATAATATCTTTAATTGCACAGAAACCAATCCCATCCATTTATGCACACCATGGGAATATTGTGAGCCAGAACCAGTGTCAACTTCCTATGATTAGTGCATCTGCAGCAAGATGCAGCTGCACATAAAAAAGGAAAAAGTGAAAAAGAGACTTGTTGCCTCCATGTTTCGGGGTATTTAACTGTTTCCTTTCTGTGATGTTGCAGGATATGCCGTACCACCGCTCCCAGTTTAAGAAGTGTGCGGTGGTTGGGAACGGAGGAATTCTGAAGAACAGCAGATGTGGCCGGGAGATTGACAGTGCAGACTTTGTGTTTCGGTAATCACCACAGCAGCATTTTTCTTTTTTGCTGTTTTAATGACAAATAAAAGATTTCAAAGCTATTCCCTCTCATGTAGAAACATGGGATTTGCCAAACTGGCCATATCAAGCCTGCTTCTTGCACAAAAAGTGATGTTTCAAAAATCCACTTGACTTATTGACAAAGTTTATTGTTCTCTTTCAGAACTTCCCCTGTCACTCAGATTGTGGCTTTATCTTTCCATGGACATTAACCCATAAGCACTGTTCTATGAATATGGCCATGATTTTCTGGGGCAGTTCTGAACCAGAGGTACAACCTCTATGCCGTGGCAAGCAGCTTGGCCAGATGTTAACAGCTGCATGCTGTGCAGCTTACGTGCCTCAGAGGTGTGTTTCTGAAGAGGTACAGAGCTTAAGTGCTGGATAATGGGAGTTACAGTAATCAGTACTGTAGACTTCAGGGTGAGCAGAGATGCCTGAATAACTTTGAAGGTTGAGTATCTTCATATTGTGCTCCCCACCATATGTGGAGTTATCCGGGTTTTGCATAGATGGGTATGGCCCACGACTTGTGTCCCTGGATAACGGATTTTAGCAGCACTTTTATCATCCTTACTATATATGGGAAAGATTTTTTTTATTATTCATATGCATGACTAATCCCTCTCTAAATCCTGTTAAGCTCTTTGCCTGGGTCACGACATGTGACAGCTAGCTCACAGATTCATGACCTGTTCTGTAGAACAGAAAAATCTTTTTACTTCTGTTAGCCTATTTTCTCATCATGGGTATGTTGTTGTCAGGTTAGAGTAACTGTGCATAAATCAATGAATTTCTCTGATTTCATACCAGCAAAAATTAGGTCAGATTTTTCCTCATTGCCTTCTTAATTTAATTTGGCATCAAACGAGAAATAAAACTTTGCAGGTCCTACCTTCACTATTCATTGTTTTCAAACTCTTGTGTCTGCTGCTTGTTCCCACTTTATAGCAAACAATTGTCTTGGTTTTAATCTGTGAAACAGTCCAGGTTTCCCATACTTTGCTTCTTCAAAGCCTGGTGTACCCCAGAGACATTAAATAATTATTGTAGAGTCCCTTCTATCATATTGGATCACAGCTATTAGTAAGGTTGAAAGGAGCGGTACATATTACACATGGAGATGACAAGCTGTTGAGTAGAAGTGGAAATACGGGCAGCAAATCATTTATGTATAAGAACTTTCACTGGAGGTCCCTTTTTACCAATGTTGCTCTTCCTTGAACTGTACCAAAACTGATTAAAAAGAGCAGATCAGATCACTACAGAACTGAGATATTGGGTTGCTTTTGGTACCAGTAATTAATTAAATAGTGGCTTAAGTAGAATTGAAATATGAATAAATACATCAGTACTTGTGCAGAAGAAACCCCTGGTTCACCATCTCCAAAATACATGGGACCAGCATTATGCACAAAGACATGCTAGTGTTTAAGAGCTTAAGGTCTGCTGACATCAGTTTTAAAGTAGAGCTTGTGTTTAAGGTCAGGTATGAACACATCCATTTTCCAGTCTAACACCAGTTCACCAAACTGTCGGCAATCACCATCTTGGTCACCAGTGAAATAATTCTTTGAAATATTTCAAAAACTGCCTATGGAACACTTTTAACATTCAGTGATACCTTCAGGATGACTGGCAAAATCTTTTATTGTCAGGAAGATTGTGACCAACAGAATGCAACCAAGTTTTTTTTTATTAAATAAATTCTGACAGTAATTAATTACAGTACAATAGAATATACAAAATACACACACGAATTGCATTTGCTAGTTGTTATTGTCTGTCTCCATCTACTGGCCAGAGTAGAGATCTGTGATGAAACATTGGGTGCGTTTAGAGGTGGGACTACTCTCTGCGGGGAGGAATTTTTGGAGTCTTATGGCAAAAGTACAGTTTACGCAGATTGTATCATTTTTATAAGGAATTATCACGTTCAACAAATCCAGTCTTTCTTAATCTTGGTTGGAGGTTGCTGTTCAAAAATATTGAAGCTGAAGTATTTGAGAATGTTTTTCAAATGTGATCTAATGAGCACAGTGCCCAGTGCTAGGTGGAATTTAAGATGCTAGAGGACTTCAGAAGCACGTTGTATGACCTAGCAGAGAAAAGTTCTGGAAATAACATTGCCTATGAGAAGGATGAGATGGCTAAAAAAGAAATTCTCTGACCTGATAAAGAGGGACTCTCTGGAAGGTAGATGTGAACCTCCTAAGTCTGAAAAGGACTTGGAAGGATTTTTGGGCGTTCTTCTACTCCCCCACTTGCCCTGTCCCTGTGACTGAGAAATTATGCTGACAGCTGAACTGTAGTATTGTGAAAACATGGAGCATTGCTTACCCTAAATACCTTCACAGTTTTCTCCTATTCAACCCTGATCTTCAGAAATATGGGGATGTTTGGGAATTAGGCACAGCAAGGTTTTTGAGATGTGAGAATCTTAACAGTGATGGCTTATATAGAGGCTTGTAGATCACTTCAAAAAGTTTTCAGAATGTCAGAAAGTATCTAATGCTAGCTTAAACTGATTGTAAAAGGCCACTTCTGTTGCCTCTCATAACACATGCTGAAGCTTTTTTTTTTAGCCAGATTTCCTATGGAAGTGAATCCTGTGTGATAGCTTGTGTGTGTTTCAGTAACTTCAGCATCTCTTGAGGGATGCTCTAAATTTTGTAAGAAGATGAATCTAGGTCAAGGTGAGTGGAGGCTGAGCAAAGTCAAGGTTTGCAAATCTTCACAAGTTTGCTCCTAATAGCTTTGATATCCTCTGGTGAACCTGTAGAGTCAGAATTGCTGCTTTTACACTGTGATGGGAGATCCTTATAAAGAGAAACAGAAAGGAAGCAGATAGTTTTGGATTAATTAGGACTGGACTGATTTGTCTCTTGTGGAACATTTCCCCTAAATTCTCTTGGGTATAAACCAAAGCATGTTAAAGGCAATGTTATAGGTACAGTTTATCTATTAATTATTGAATACTGCTCAGCTGTTGCTGAGGAAGTCTTTGATGTTACAGGCTGATTGTCCTTGGGGCTTCATCCTATTGCTTGTCCTAAACTGCCAAAGTAAGTAGCTGAATGGCTATCAAGGAAGCAAAATGAGTGAGCATTGGCTACATCTCCAGAAAGGGGTCATCTCTGAGACTCAGGGAAGAAGAGAGATCTTCATACAGCCTCTAAGAACCTGTTACTTTAATGCACAGTTTGGGCATCAACGTGTTTTGATGTAATTTTAAATTCTCAATCTGTTTCTAGATTTGTTCCTTGGAAGAAATACTTATATCAAATCTACTTTCTAGTCCTAAAAGGTGCAATGCATTTTTTAACATTCTTAATAATTTCTTTCCTTTATAGGTGCAATTTGCCTCCTATATCTGAGAAATACTTCACAGACGTTGGGGTAAAGACGGATGTCGTGACTGTGAATCCCAGTATAATTACTGAGAGGTCATTTCTAGTTTTTGTATTTTCATCTCTATTGCTTTTCCAAGTCTACCTTTCACTTAATTCTAACAGTTACAGAGAATTTTTTTCTCCGTATTACTTTAAACTGACACTATGAATCATACATTTCATTCTGCATTGAAATTATTCAGTATAAGGAATTAGTAACAACTTATAGAAATATGTTAAACACTTAGACCTGCACACTGGTGATAGAAAGTGGGAAGCTGATGAGCTAAAATTATCACAGCAGAGCCATCCTTCCCCTGGAAGTCTTGTGCTGTGCTTGCAAGCCCCAGGCAAATGTCTCAGAAACATTCAAGGTGGAAGCAACTGGATCCTACCCTAAATGCTTAAATAAAGTAACACATATTGTCATATGTTTTTTAAAAATGCCAGTTAAAATTTGTAGCCATGATTGACTGGGTGATTTTAATTTTAAGTCTGTTAATACTTTAATGCCACCTTGCTGACAGTTTTAGGACCATGGGGCTACTTACTGCTTTCCTTTTTTGCTGGGGGAATGTGTTTCTTTTCTGAAGCAACATAAAATAATTTGCTTGCATTTTGGATTTATTTTATATATTACAGTTAGACATTTGCTCTTCTTTGGTATTTGCCAATTTTTTATACAGTTCTGCACCTCATAATGCACTATATAGCTGTCCACACCTTGGAAAAATGGCATTCTTATAATAAAATGAGAAGTGAGACATGATGAGAAATGTCCACAAAATTTGTCCACCGTTTAATGAGTGTATTGCCAAAAGAAAGGACAATATGTATTTTATTATCCCCTGCATTTTTGCCCTACATTTCATACAGATGCTTTAGCTAAACTATATTCCCCTTGTTAACTGAAACATCATTTCAATTATCTCTGTATCAGAAATGTTTCAAAAAAAAAAAGCCCATTGGAAGTTTCATGTCTGCTGGTCTGACCATCACTCACGTCCTTTTCCCTTTAGATTTCATAGGCTGGAAAAATGGAGGAAACCCTTCTACGATGTGCTCCAGGTCTACGAGAACGCTTCCGTGCTGCTGCCAGCTTTCTACAACACTCGCAACACGGACGTCTCAATCCGGGTCAAATATGTCCTGGATGATTTTGAATCTCAGCAAGCTGTTTATTACTTTCATCCCCAGTATCTCATCAACGTCTCACGCTACTGGCTCGGCCAAGGGGTGCGGGCCAAGCGGATTAGCACTGGACTGATCCTGGTGACTGCTGCCCTGGAGCTCTGTGAAGAGGTCCACCTTTTTGGCTTTTGGGCCTTCCCCATGAACCCCTCAGGGATTTTTATAACTCACCACTACTATGACAATGTGAAACCTCGCCCTGGTTTTCATGCTATGCCCTCAGAAATCTTCAACTTCCTCCACATGCACAGCAAGGGGATCCTGCGGGTTCATACAGGGACCTGTAGCTGCTGTTGACAGGGACACTTCTTCCTCTGACGCGAAAGTGTGACAGGAACTTGATGCCTGTGTATGGTGTAGGAGGTTTTATTACCCCCTGAGATTATGCAATAATTGTTTGATATAAATTTCCTCAAGGCATTGCATCCCATAGGATCTAGGATACCAGCATCTTTCCTGCTAGCAGAGTTGGGTCCATAATAGTGTAGGAGAAGCAAAGCTCCTCTGTCCCAGGGTGTACACTGCCCTGGAAAGCAAGTCAGATAAGAAGCACATTTCCAATAGGTTTAGGGATAGACAGATCACATTAATATGGTTATCATTTCATTATGAAGAAAAGCACCAAACTTCTGAGGAGAATCAGTGATGGAGAATTTTAGCACAGACTGTATGACTTTACATAGGTTTCTGAATCAAGTACCTTGGGTCATTGCCAGATTTTATTGAAAGCACTCTTCTCTGGTATTTGGGTTTTTGAAAATACTCTTTAGCATTATAGTTTTAAGGGGAAGTATGTAACTTGAGGTCTTTGCTCTGTCACGTCATGATGTATTGGTGAAAAATAGCAGATAGATGTGATAGGAATAAATAAGATCACTATGAATTTTTTTCAGCTGAGGTAGAAAATAATGTTAAACTCCAATTCGCAGCAACAGGTAACTGTGGATCATGGTGTGCAATTGTTTTAGAGTTTCTCTCTTCTCCTCCTTCTTGTGTCTTATATTTCTGGTCTCCTCTGCTGATCATGTTTTCTTTCTCATTGTCTGTAATGCTTTCCTTCTAGTTAACGCATGTGTGTATTTCCTCCTACAGTGACCATCTCAGATTCAGATTGGAGTTCTTGTTGAAGAAACACGCTTCTTCACACTTCTGCAAGCTTTTCTTGGCCTGAATAGCAAGGAGATTATGTAGTTATATTTTCTGAGTTGATTTTTTGGTTCAAATATCACAGCATAAGATAAAAAAAAAGCATTTCCTCTTTGATTTTTATTAAAGACTTTGTAAGAGTATCTGAATGTTGGTTCACTGTTGTGCAGGTTGAGTTAAATATTTTCAGGTATCTGTGATAAGTACTAGCAGAAAATAATTTTAAAATACAGTGAAGATACTTTCTGGCTTGAATTATGATGCTTATTTTAAAATTATGCATCTCAAGATGTCAGATGTCTTAACATGACATTTTTATATGTTGAGAATGTTACTATGATAGTAAAAGGGCTGCTGGATTCTTTAAAAAGTTACCCATTTAACTCTGTCAGTTATGCCAAACTTAATTTTTCACCTGATACAGTTAAATTGGCAAAATCCTGAGGCAGAAAAGATGCCACATATTGCTAGAGTTTATTTTGGCTGCTGAACCGTGGTACAGTAGGCTGCTGGTATATGCCTTTTCGTAGTGTTATGATACACGGGAGGGTGAGGTTTGCTGTTTCAGCTGTGCTGGCATAGTTAAATGAACAGAGTTTCTTCGTGTAAGTTCTTAGTCTGAAGCACTTGGGCTGTTGTCCAGTGCCTTGTCTTGTCTTACTTAGATCACAAGACCTTGGATCAAGGATTTGGAGTTCAAAGTGCTAGTTCTATATGAGGGATAATTTTTTTGGGGGGGAGGGGGAGGGTTGATATCCAAATCTGGACTTAGATTTTGATTTTGTAATGCATGAATGCACAAAGCTTCTTTTAAAAGCCTCTGCGCTATGCTGAGAGCTGTGAAAGTTGCTCATGCTACAGATAAAATGATCAAAAAGGCAGTGAAGCACGATAGTCACCATTTCAAAAGTCCCTACTGACCTGCAGTGACCTGGATTATATGTGAGAGTGTATTTCCTTAACTTTGCACTAGTCTCCAGAGGTCTGATTGCTTTAAAAGCAACCCATACCCTTGTTAAAGGTGTCAGAGTTCACTTGGGAAATACCAGCCAGGGTAGGTGAAGGACCTGTGCTTAATCTTTATATGTTTGTGTTGTTGTGCTTTTGGTCTTAGAGTTATACCGTGTGTTAGTGAGCACCACTTCGTGTTGGCTAGCTGTGAAATATGCAGCACACTAAGAATGAACTTGTAGATGAAATGGTTTCCTTGATTTAATATGCAAAAGAGATCTTTGTCTTTGCTGTGTTTTGTAAAATTATGTGCAAAGGGCTTTGATAATGAAGTGCTGTAATGAAAGTGCTATTTAGGGAGCAATGTGACCCTGTGGGTTGGCCATCTTGCTGTGCGTTTAGCTTTATGATGACAGGAATGGCACTGAAGCCAATACCTAGAGCCCTTGCTCCTTATTCTGCCTGAGTATGGGACTAGTATTGACTTTGGTATTGCTTTGCTGCTGCTGCTTTGCTAAGGTTACCTTCTTCAGTAAGGGATTTTTCTTTACTATGGCGATTGAAGTGAACAAAAGCAACTGAAAGGAGTCTGCTATGTTGCAAAAGATACTTTAAAAAAGATGGGAAAGCACTTGAGAAGCATCCATATGTTAGAAAGAAATGGTGCAAATCCCTCTTTTTATTTGCAAAAATCCTTTTGGACTTTTTGGACAACAAAAGGATAAGCAAAACTGTAATTACAGTTAACCTGTAATTACAGGGTTACAGATGTTTCCTTTCCTTTGTTTGCTTCATATAAATGAGCAATGTAGATTCACCTAGGCTATACTGTAATAAGTGCAGTTTTACTGTGTTTAGATTTTGATTGGTTATAAATCTATAGCTACTATATTTTTTTAATGATTTGAAAATGTGTGTGCAGGATACTCGCACATATGCACCAAAGGCCCAATCTTGCCACATTTATCTGAAAAGAGCTCCCATTCAAGTGGATGGGTTTTTATTTGTGTAGGGATTGCAGAAACAGGCCCAGACATGTCTGTGAAGATGTACATAGGTGTATAGTTAGATATAAGGAATGATTTGCAAGCCAGGAAGATACTTAAAGAAATATATATAAAATAGTCCTCAAGCTGAAATGCATGTTGCAGCGTGTTTACTTTCTGATTCATTTTTCAGATGTTGCTCAAAAAATGATTGAAAAACTATGGCACTTTTCAGAAATGCCATATGCAGAAGTTTTCAGATATTTTTTGGCCTCCTTACCTTACACTGGGTGCTGGAAAATCAGATTCTTGCTGCTGTGCTGCAGCACCTGCGGGGCTGAGTGGAAATGGTTTGGTGGCAGCTTGCAGGAGCAGGGCCTGAGGATGGACCGTACCTGCTGCTCTCTTCTCCATGTGTAGCAAATAAATACTGACTGGGAGATTTTAGCTAAGTGAAGGTCACTACCTGTGCCATGTCACTGTGGGGTGGGTAAGACAGCATCGACCAGCCTGAGCTTCTGCCCGTCCTGCTTAAATGGATGAAAAGAAGGGCTGTTGCAGAAAGAAGGACCTCCTTGTTTTCTGCCATGATTCTTTTGTGTATTGAGCATAAGAAAATGCTCTTCTGATATCAAGAATTTGTCTGAGTTGGAGGCTATTTTGTTTTCCCTTCTCCCATGCAGTCAAAGCTCCAAATGTCCAATCTTAACCTTCCTTGAACAGTGGGATACCTGAGTGATAAGAAGTGACCATCAGGAAGCCGGGTGTGTTTGCTCCACACTGTTATGGCAAGTAAAGGACATGCATAGAATGTCGTGCTTTCCCACAGAAAAGGCTGCAGGCCCCAGAGAAATCCCCCAGTACCAAAATCCGATCTGTCCAAGAAGAAATGCCATCAGCTGTCTGGTACCACATCCTGAGCTCAAGCTGTAATCCCAGCTCTGTTGCTGAGGATACAAAATCTGAGATAGGGAGAGAGAAAATTATAATATTATGGTTTAATCCCCAATTCCTCATATTATTTAGGAGAATCTCTTAAGAAGTTCCTGAGATCTGCATACACCGGCAATGCAAATTCAGTCAGAAGAACTCTGGTTTTCTACTCCTCTGTTATTTTCAGGTCAACAGAGGAGGCTTATGAATCTGCCAGTGCTGTCATCAAAGAGAAGGAAGTATTTAGTCAAAATAGTTTAGCTGCTTGCTTTTGATTTATGAAATCCAGCTTTGCTCTTGGACAGAATGGATTAAATGGTGGTAGGGCCATTATAATATTTTAGCATATTTTCTGTGATTGCAATGGAGTTGTCAAAGCCAGCTCATGAATTGCAAATGGAGAGCCATGCCATGGCAGCTCCTCCTGCTGCGATCTTGAGGAGGAGAGGCACCATGGTGAGTAGGTCCGGGGCCGCCTGGAAAAGCGATGTAAAGGGAATACAGGAGATTGCAAGCACAGCTCTGGTCCAGAGCCTTTAGCGCTGTGGAGTAACACGGCAGAGATGATAGATGATAGATGAAGCTTCAGAGCTTGCAACGGGCAGGAGGAGCTCCCCTGGTCCCCGACAAAAGCCTCATGCGGGCTTGACTGATGATAAATTAGAGGCGATGTTCGCTCGGGATGGTTAGATGTAGTAGACAGAAGGGAAAGTTGTAGTAGATGGAAGGAAACCAGCTCTAAGAATAGTCCACTCTGGGGGGTTCAGTGAATCAGTAGAAACGTTGCTCAGACCTTGAAGGCGAGAACGCTGGTGGTGACGTGGTTCCGTGGGCAGCCTGCCCGTGCTTGGCTTTCCGTGGCAGGAAGAAGCAATCTCTGGTTTGCGTGTGAGGGACACCAAGGTGGATAAAACACTGAGACATGGAGCAAGAGGGAATCTCTCATTTTTAATCATCTGCGGCCTGGTGGCTTGTCAGCAAAGCTCTGACTGTAGAGAGCAGAAGCTTGGGTGGTGAAAATGGAGAGCTCTGGAATGGTCTTTTCCCCCTGTCTTGCTTGCTTCCGAGCGTGCAGAGAACTTTGGAGCTTTTACAAGTATATGAAGAAGGAAACAGCAAAATCCGGCAATCCCTAAGGGCCAAATTCCCTGGGAAATTGTGGAGTGAACTGAGGTTTTAGGAGTAAAAGAGGCAGTATTTATGCTTAGGGCCTTTTCCAAAATCCAGTGAAGTCTGTGGGAAGTTCGGGGTACTTCAGGGCAAGTGTCCAGAAACAGGCCCTGATCATGGGCAGGAAGAGCAGCCTCTTGTTTCTTACTCACTTGTTTTCAGATACTTTTTTTAATGTATTGTAGATATGGTACAGTAGCAATACCGTGCTTTTAATGGTGTGCATAAAGAACAAACTTATCTGGAAGCAGAAATGTTGTGACTGTCACTCTCCCTTCCAGATTTTGGCACTTTTCATCCTTTCAAACTCATCTATGCAAAGCGTTTCATTGTGGTAGTGTAAATCACCGTATGAAATCACAAATGAACCCTCTGTACCTGACTGTATGTATGTAAATCACACACCTCGAGAAAAGAGGGTTTTTTTCTGCTTGCTTTAAAATACCAGCATGGAATTAATTGGTGATATGAATGTGTTTAAGGCAGGATTCAGCCCATTCCCTTTGAAGCCAGCACAACATTGGCTTTTGGCTTCAATAGAAAAAACACCCGGTCAAATGCTTCTAAGCCAATAACCTGCATCTCCCCCAAAACCCTCCCAGGTTATTACCATTTTATGTCTTATTATCATCCTGTCTAATGTGGGTGAGGCTGCCGGGCATCCCTGTTTTGTATGCATGGTATTCAAAATCAACAAGCAATTGTATTTAAGTGCTTTTTAAAATAAACTTAAGGGAAATCCAAATGTACAGTAGGCGTTAGAGTGAGGGAGCCTGAGTCCCAGGCCATGAGCACCCCCAATGCTCCCCGAAGCCCTGAGCATCTGAGAAACTTCAGAAAGGAGGGACTGGGCCATAGTGGGAAACTTAAAGAAAGACAAATCTGCCTCAGCGCTTTAAGGATTGAAAGCTGTAAATATGTTACCGACATGTCTGACTTTCCCTTTAGAAGCCATAAATGTTTTCGGTGTTTGAACTTTGAGTAAGCTGATGTATGTTTTTAACTGTACTAATCACTGTAAAATGTGTTAGCATGTAAAATGGTGACAAATGAAGCCAGCAAAATCAGATACTGTGTTGGCTAGCTCTCGAAATGTCTGTTCTGCCTGAAACTGTCTGATGGACCAAGACACTGAAGCATCTCCAGTGCTCCATATGGCTTACGAAGACTGGTTATTACCTGCTTCAGCAGTGGGGAGCAAGCAGAACTGAATTAATCCCTATTTGTCAACCTCATGTTGACCAAGTGGTACACACTCCTGGGTGACACTAGACCCTGTCCCCTTAGAGATTAGGAAAACTGCCTGTACCTGCTCTATCTGGGACAGGACATGGTGATTTTTGCTTCATTTCTGGGTCCTCCTGATTGTCAACCGTGAGGTCCCTGATCAAACCTCTGCGTTCAGCCCATGTAAATCATATTGAACGGCTGCTGCCTGTTGAATATGTCCCCTGTTTTCACCTGGTGGGAAACAAATGCTTAGTTTGGAAATAGTGGAGCAAAACTGCGTGTCTTCGTGCTAGGGGATCTTGGGCTATTACAAAAGTAAAGCTTGTTTCATGTTTGTTATTTCTGTAAGGCGGTGATGGTGGGGGTGGAGAAACAAAAGGATAGTCATGCTAGTTTCATGCTGATGTTAATCCCTCATGTCCATTGAGTCACCTTTCTTTTTTCAACCTTCCACCCTGTAATTTTTGCTTATTGTTTCTGTAGATGTATTATGGTTGTAATAGAAAGCCTATCAATTGATGTAAGCCATAACTAAAACAGTAATCAGGGTATATTTTTGGTCTGTGTCACTGTGTTTGAAAGATGATTTAATTCTATTGAATAAACCACTTTAACAGTTTTATGGGAAAGGCAATCTTTGAGCTGCCTTTTGTGCCTTCAAACTCATTTTGTATTTTCTGCTGTTCTGTGTCTCTGAACAGAGAGACTTTCAAGCTCAGCTGGCAGAAAATGGTTTGTATAACTAGAGCACATCACTGTAGAATTATATGATAACATCATATATATATACAGATATAAAAAAGTATATGTAGGGCTATACAACAATATAAATTGAGAGTTTGGTATTTTGATCACTGCACTTTCAATGTTACATTCTAGACTGTAGCCTGCAATATATGTGGGCAGAGTAAGGTAATTTATTACTAGAAGTAGCAATCTGTGCACAGACAAGCGTTGAAAAGCCGCTGCAATCCCCGGGTTTTGCCTACTTACGCCTTCCTAACAGCTCTGTCCTTTACTGTCCTCACCCTTTGCATAAACTCATCTTCCTTGGGTCTGGTGTATCTTATTGAACCACAGTCCTACAGGCTTACACTTCCATCAATATTCTCAGCATCAGCAGAATTAAAACATAAAGGCAAAAATATTTGTGAGAATACAGAATAGCAGATGAAACAATCAAATATTTTTTGAAATTGGGTATTTTCCTGTGGCATTCTATTGTTCCAAGATTATAAACTGAAATAGGAGTAGGTAACAGAAATAATGCGATCGTGACATTAACACTGGTTATAAGGAAAATGTAAATGACTTTGAAGATGCAGAGCTGTGGTGAATGCTGGAGGAATCGGTTCTCATTCTTGCTGACATTAAAACCGATGGATGTACTTCCTTCCCCAGCTGCTTGTGATTATTGTTAGTGATTATTCAATCAAGAAGAGGAAACATGTGGAGAGGGAAAAATGAATAGACAAATTGACACTGGATGATATAATTGCTGTCTATCACATTGCAAATTGCTCAGCTAAGCAAGCAATCAAAGAATGGTTCATTTCCTAAAGACTGCAGCATCTGTCATTTTCCTTAGTGGCGTTTGCAGCCTTTCCTCTGAGAAAGTCTCAATAAAAAGCCGTAGTGAATTACAGAGATGTTTCACCACAGTCTGTCTCTGACAGTGCCCAGGAGTGGATACTTAGAGAAAAAACAGAAGAAATAGGGAAAGTAATAAAAGGCCCTTCTGCTGGTATTCCCTCAAAGTGGTATTGCCAGTTTATATTTTTGGCCTCAGCAATGCTATGTGGTACGGAGTGTCAGATTTTAGCTCTGCGCTCATGCGATGAAGTGATTCCTTCTGCTTTTATGAGCTGCTGCTTTCTCCCAAGGGTGCCCAGCAAGACATCTTTGGGTTGTGGGACCTGCTAGGCAATACTAGGCAGATACTGACCTCCCTTCTTCCACCACAGTCATCACAGGCATCGCTTCTTGGAAGAAAAACTTTATGAATCTCTATTTACCTTTTTTTCCCCTTGTTTCTTTTTTTTTTTCCAGCCAGCTCTAGAGCTGTGATGAGCACTGCTAACCAGAATCTACTCCTGGGCAGTGAAGTGCTAGCAGTCAGGTAATTTTTATCACTTACTTAACTGTTTTCTTGCTCTAAGGCTTCAGCCATCTCTAAGCCTCCTCAGTGGATCTGCATAGAGGAATAAACCATTTAAATCCATAAAGGAACTATTCTCCACTGCAGAAAGGGAAAATATTCCATTAAGTGTGTATAACTGCTGCCACAGGCACTTTTTTAGGTGGAGAAGACACGCGGGTTACAAGGGTAAGCCAATTCCAAAGCTTCCTATGTGTAGAAACTCAGACCCCACTAAATTTTCTCTACACCTGAAAACTATTGAGTTAGCAAGTTCAGGTCTTAACCGAGAGTTTTTTTGTTGAGCATGAGTATTTTGTTGGAGGTGGGGTGTAGAAAATAGATGGCTCTGCAGACCCGAGACAGTAATACAGACCCCAAATCCTACCACTGAATCAACACAAATGCTACAGGAGGGTGTCTCACTAGGTGTCTGCTATCAACTGTGATAGCCCGAAGTAGACATCTGTAGGCAGAAAGGCAGAGATACAAAACAGAACTCTGAAATAATTAACAAAATAATCCTTTTCTTCCTCTTCTTTTGAAGGAGTGATGTACACATCCTCCAACACCCTCAGATTACTCTTGTCACCTAAGCCCAGTTTCACCCGGTACGTAGGCACTGTCTTCTTCTTTCTTGGATGCGTCGGATATCATTTCACAAAGCCGCCAAATCAACAGGCAGTCCTTTCAGCTCATCATCCCCAGCTTTGTTTTGCATTTCATTACAACTCGTGGAGGTGAAATCGGAGGTCTGGTATACCTCGCTGCTCTTTTCTGCCCAGAGCTGTAGAAAACCACCGTGGCTCTAACGTCCTCCCTCCTTGCTGACAGCATCCCGCCGGGTGCTCACCCCTCTCTGCCTGCAGCCTTGGGGCCGATGGGGACGTCTTTGCCCATTCTGTCCATTGCCTGCAACCCCTTTTCCTCTGTCTGCAACTGGCAGGGACTTATCAGGAAGATAACGAGGGTTTGGCACTGGAAAAGGTTTCCTGGGGAGCCAGTGAAGTCTCTGTCACCAGTGGGTTGGAAATTGGGTTGAAGGGAGGTCCTTGCTGTTGGGGCAGCTGGTCCTGCAGGGAAAGGACAAGGGGCTCTTGCCTCCATGCCAGCTCCTGGGATTTGGTGCTGCCTTTTGAGACCTGACATGCTGATATATGAAGGGTCTCCCAGATGGAAGGTTTGCTGCCAGGCCAGGTTTGATTGGTCTGATACAGCATGACAAATTAATCAACAAAAAATAAGCTTTCTCTGGGCTTCTTTGCATCTTTAGAAATAGTAAGAGCTAAAATCCACTCTTTTCCTTTCATAGGGCATCTTTTGTTTATTTTCGCAAGGAATAGATCTTGTCAGATGTACTGACAGCCAGGACGGTCACACTGTCAGTTTTACCAGTCTTTCTGCCTTGCTGGACTTATTTCGAGTCAGTTTTGGGAAAATGAAGTTTATCCTTTTCCCAGACGAGGTGGATGAAATGGTCTCTAGGCATCTGAGCTGATGCCTGGAGCTTTACGGGAGCGTTTTCATCTCACTGCCTGTTTGCTTAGTGGCGCTTGATAAAATTGTGGGCTGCAGTCAGGTCAGGCAGGCAAATGCCTTTCAGGCAGTGGAAGTTAATCTTGGTAACATCCATGTTTCTAAGCACGTTATTTCCCTTGAGAAGTGCTGAGGCACCGAGGGAGTCTGATAAATTTGCAAATAATTTGCCATCTTTGCCGCTCAATGCAAATGCCATCAGGCAATAAAATAAAATACTTGAGTCCCTAATGCCGTGCTCTTCAGATGTTTCCATGAACATGTGGTGCAGGATGATGAATATGGAGTATGCGTCCTTTTCGCTTGAAAAGATTAATGGGATTTTTGACTTCCTGTATAGGTATTTCATAAAGTACTGGGTACTGAGAACGGGGTTTTTTTTGTTTCAGAATTGTCTCCTCAATCACGTCTTTAATAAATCTCTCAGAAACTTTGCTTCATGTGGCAACATTTGGGAAAGGTTATGCAATGGTGATGGATTTCATATCTCACTATGGAGAAAACTGATTGAGTAGGCTCTTTGAAAGATGGTGAGAATGAAAATTAACCACTTCTTTCACCAATTTTCCCTTTCTCAATTCACCAAATTTCCCTTTCTTCTTTATGGAGTTTCAGTCATTTATGCAGAACTGGTGCTATCCTTGCAACCAGATGAGATGGTCTCCTTTTCCCCTCCAATTCTGATGGTCCAAGTATCCCATAGAAAAAAACCGGTTAAAGTCAACTTATTTTGGAGAAAGGATAGCCATGTCTCCAGAGCAATGAGGGTATTTGACTGAATAGCCTTCTCTGTTTACCCAATATGCCCATTTTATGTCCAACTTGCTTCTAGTGAAGGTCCCATGGGTGGTGGGACCCAGATTTGCCACCTGCGGGAGGAGACCCCCAGGGGTGATGGTGGCTTTTTTCCCCCCAATCCACCCCGTGTGTGTGGAGCTCCCCCATAACCAGGTGGTTCGACATGTGCATGCCTTCTCTCCTGCTGAGATTTAGGCTGGGTGACGTGCAGCCACAGCCCCTTGAAGGGAATATCATAGCGTGGTTCAGGCTGCTTTGTCCACCACCTCCCGTCCTTTGCTGAGTCTCACTGCTCCTCCTGCCTTTTTCTGGGAATCTTGTTTGCTTTCGCTGCAAGGTAATATGGAAGCGGTGATGGGTCCCTCCTTGTTCTGCCAGACCACATAACTCTAGAAAAACTTCGGTCCACAGCAATCTTCAGGGTGCTGTTTGTGACTTGGGGGATCTCTCTGCTTCTTTTTACCCAGCAGCCGAAGGGAGGCAGGAGGATGCTGCAGAGCCTCTGCACATCACTGCGCCCGTCTCAGACCAGCCCCAGAACCAGACTGGGTCTAACCTTCTGCCTTCCTGCCTGCCACTGAGAAAACTTGAAAGCCAGCCTTGCCTGGTACCTTTGCACCCGGAGGTTCCCGTTCTTGCTCAAGCCAACTTCTTTTCTAATGAAGATGCATTTCTAATGCATTTCTTTTTCTCCTTAACACAGTTTTATGGCTCTTTACTCTCTCTTGCCTTGCAACCGTAGACAATGACTTGTATGTAGCAGTGCAGATGCTGGAGGGATTAGATGGATTTCCCTGGATTTTCCCTGCTCATGGGAGCAGAGAAGCCCCGCTGTCCTCCGGTTGCGTCAGGATCAGTGGCAGCAGCAGTACATAAGCCAGTTCTGTATTTGCTGGAGAATATGGGGGTTGAGGGTTGTCCCCTTGCATGCTGGGGACGTGGAGGCTGCAGGGGTCCAACCCACCCTCCAGGCGCCTCTCCAGCTCACCCAGGCACAAACACTCTTTATTTCCCCAAACCACTCGCTTTTCCTAGAGCTATATGCTAATTTGTCATTCTTATTTATTATAAACTCTTAGAGATAAAGAAGGACAACTGTAATGACTTGCTCATATCTAGTAGCTGCTTTAATTGGAGGTTTGGAGTTGTTTCATCTCATCATAGACCTGTTAACACTGGCAGAAAAACATCTTTTGCCTTTCAGTATTTTTTTATCCACTGTTACAGACAATCTGGTTCTGTTTATATGATTATATCCGATCAGTGCGATACCTCACTTGTCTGAATAAAGAATAATTAGTAAAAATCAATGTGTACAATATTCTACAGAGAGCAGATCTTGATTCTGTGCCTGCACAGGCCTCTTATTCTGCAAAATAAACCTGCTGGCATCACTTTATTTAACCTGCTGGCAGAATTAAATGTTTACACATCACCGCAGGAGGAACCATGCATGTCCACAAGCTAAAAACTTCTAAACCATATCCAGAACAGTTTTGTGAGCAGTGGAGCTGAGGAAAATGATCTTCTTCTAGATTTACGGATCATGGTGGGCAGATTATTTTTTTTTAAAATAGTGCAGCAGTGGGTTTAACCCACATAAGTCCTTGTCGGACAGAACCAGCAGACAGATGTTACAAATTCTTGAATGAACAGGAGAGTTGAAATCAGTTTTTCTGCCATATTAGACACCAGAGACGCCCCTCCTTGACTGGGATTTCTCCCCTTTGCAAGTTCTCCAGTATAATGAAAGCACAAATATATGTGCACTATCCACAATAGCTCTTTATTTCCCTAAAAGTTTCCATCATCTAGGAAGAGATTGTCTCTGGGACCACTGACTTGCTCTCAGCCCTGACTGAAATTTAGCACAGGGGTTGGAAGGCAGAAGGGAGGGACTGACAGACACAGGTAAGGGGCTTACACAACCCTTTCTATAAGAAATCATGTCAACAAGCAATATTGACCCCAAAATATTAAGAACTTGCCCGATAACTGCTCTGCTATCTTACCATTTTTTTATCCCAGTGAATATGCAGACATTTTGCCAGGCTGATGCTAAAGAGTCACAGGGAAGAGGCTGATAAAACACATACAAATGTGACTTGGTGCTTCTCTCCCAAAAGTAGGAAGCATTTGCCTCTTTGTAAGCTCTTATTATTAAAGTTTTTGCGTGAGTTTTCAACCAGCTCACCAGATGCTGACTGTCCTCTGCAGGGTCTTTAATGCACTGAGCTCTCATCAGCTGTGGGGCTTTGTGTCACAGCTCATTTCCATCTTCTGCCCTGAGTATTTTTTACCACCTGTAGCGCAAATTTTTTTAGTAGGTGTTGCTAAGCTTTTGCTTGAAAAATGTATTTTTATGATTAGCAAACTTTGTAGCTGCATGAGTAAAAGATTTAATTTCTGGGGATTAATTAACCTATACCTTAACAAGTTTTTCTTCTGTTAGCCTTTTGATTGTATATATTATACTAATAACCAATAAGAAAAGCAAACAAGATGCATTCACTGAGCAATCAAATATATGTTTTTACAGTGGATGCTTCAGAAGACATTAAAATAGTTTGGCCTTGCCCCCTTATCCTATCCAATATTAATTTGATAAAAAAACCTATTGTTTTCTGCTGCATAATTTTATACCATGATTATGGCTATTTTAAGGGACTTGCTGCAAAGGACAGGTATTTGTTAAAGCCTTTCAGTAATCCAAACATAAATCACATAGACTTAGATGGGTCTGGTTGGGTTGTTAGCCTTGACTGTCCCTTTTTAAGACCACTCATACTCTTTGCACAAGAAAACTGAATGTGGCTCATCTCAGAGTGTTAAGTTTCATCATTTTGGAGTGGCAAATGAGATCTCTGCCAAGTGGCAAATGGCTTTGTCCAAAGCTGAGGTTAAGGTCTTGCTTGTTGACCATTTGAGAAACAACCACAAGTGGTAAAGCCCTGACAAATGACGAAGTGAGAACTTATCTTTTTGGCCATTGATCTCCCAATAGCCTGAGTAGCATTAATGAATTTAGCTGCAGATTATTCATATTCTCAGTTTATAGATGGAAGAACAGAGGAGAAAAGTTGAGTCTGCACCTCCTGCAGATACAAAGCAATGATACTTACTGTGAAATTAATCTCTCTGAATTTTAGGCATCTCCAAGTGTAGAGCCTACGGGTGAGCTCCTCGCCAAGGCTCTGTTTGTAGAAACATGCCCTAGATTTACCAGCTTAGGCCAGGTATTGGTTTTGTTCCTCCAAAAGGGCATCAGACTGATTGCAGTTTTCCTGAGGGCTTCTTATCCCGCTTTTCTTCCCCCTCCTCTGCATCACCCCAGAGGGACTAGAGCTAAACGGAGACGTCATCCTGCGCCTGTCCAAGGCCAAGGTTAGGTTTTGTTTCCTCAGAAAGATAAACTTCTATCCTTAAAAAGATCTATTCAATAAAAAAAATAAAATTGGGCTGACCTTAAACTTGGAGCAGTCTCTTGTTTTGCATTACTACAGAAACAAAGTGAATATCTAGTTGATCTGCAGTGATGTAATCTAGAAAGGGCATTCATCCCAATAGAGCCGGCTTGTGTTGCACAGCAGTTTGTGCTCATGATATGGGCTCTGATATTGTGACGTAATTGCTTTTCTAATATCCATGTATTATTTACACTATGCTACTGTTGCGACCAGTGGCGAACTCCTTTTGACTCCAGATCTGTTGTTACTGTAATGTATTTATTAGAGGAATGCAAGGTCAGGCTAACCTCAGTTCCTTGTCTGTAAATGAACTGCAACTGAAACCAATAGTTTTAGTGCTGTAATACCAATGTAAGTGAGATCCAAATCAGGACTTTGGAGTATTAATTTACTTTATTGCCATATCTTGATAGGTGGCTATTGAATACTTTAAGTATTAATGCTGCTGCTTTATTTATAACACAGAAATATGTCTTACATGTTTCCGAGATATTTCTTCGGGAGAAGGGCTTGAAGGGAAAACAGAGCAAGACACGCACACCAAAGATGATCGGATCAGCAGTGACTGAGGCAACGTTAGTCTTCAAACTCTCACTAGAGTCAGTTAATACCTTTGCAATCCTCAGTCTGGAAATCATATATATATAAAAATATCACCCTGCAGAAAACTATTGGTGTGGGATTTCAGATTCCTCTGATTTTCTTCAAAGTGAAATTTCAGACTGGAATGGGCTGGGGGGAGTGTGGGAACTTCATTGGCTTAAAATCCAACTCAAAATATCGACGTAGTCAGCTCTCCAGGACCTCTGGCGAGAGGAGGCAGGGCCAGCCGGGGCAAAGAAAAGCCCTGGGGAGGAAAGCAACAGAGTGTCCTGTAGAGATGTTTGTGGACATCGTCTGTGATTTGCCCTGTGGATGTTTGAGGCTGATATTGTCTATGCTCACCAGCTTGCTTTCCTTACTACCAGAAATAAAACCAGATCTCACAACACCTTCCCTCCACCCCTCCCTTCTTCCCTTCACAACTTCACTCCCGGTTTCTCCACCTACCCCCCCAGCGGCACAGGGGGACAGGGAATGGAGATTGGGGTCAGCTCATCACAGGTTGTCTCTGCCGCTTCATCCTCCTCAGGGGCAGGACTCATCACACTCTTCCCCTGC